>OMLI01039099.1:0-13023 GCA_900302605.1 Rondeletia loricata
TGACTGGCCAACAGCCAAATTTCGGAACGCCGGGTACACCGCGAGAGAGGGTGAGTTGATCAAAACTCATGGCTGATTTACATCTCGACATAGACCATGTCAACAATTAACCTGGGGTCTTAGCAGACCGGCCAATTCCTTTAATCTCCCCTCCTCCGCCCTCTACCTTGATCCTTCTTCTGTTCTCCAACATGTGGTACTTTAAGAACTTGTCCTTGGTGTTACTGATGATATGCTCCATCCCCCTCATGCTCACCATCTACCCTCTATCCTGTCTTCTCTCCCATCTGCACCCATTTTGCATCCCACCCATTAAGCATTTGGTTTAATTCATGTGGTGACACAAAACCGCATGTCTGAAGGGAAGGCAAACATTAATTGTCCTCCTTCAGTTGTCTCACCTCTGGTACAACTGTAGATTCTGGTCCTTGGTGTGGTTGATGATGAGGAAGGGGGCAGCGCCGTCGTGGTAGTCAGAAAAACGGATCACAGCTGAGTGCTCTGATAGGTTCACATCTACGATGATCCCGCCCAGCTAGAAAACAGACACCAATAACGGTCTATATACTGGAATATATTAGGATTTCTTAAATGTTCTTAGCCTGGGAACCGATGTGAGTAAATTGAGTCTTGTCCAAAGACTTTTTTTTCTTCTTCAATAAATCAACACCCATGTAGGATGGGCCAACAACTCACTTTATGTGTATGTGTGTGTGTGTGTGTGTGTGTGTGTGTGTGTGTGTGTGTGTATGCATGCATGTGTGTGTTTACTCTTCCACTCACAGTGTTGTCCAGATGCAGCAATAAGCAGTTCTCTGGCCGTGTGAAGTCAACAGTTCGAGGAGGCGATTCACAACCTTCCACTTTGATCTTTAGCTTCTTGGTGTCCTTCTCAGGCCAGAACGGAATGGCTGACTAAACATGGAATAAAACAAGACAATAAATAATACAGTAAAGGATTTTATTTCAAAAATCAAAGACGCAGTCCTCAAAAAGGTTAAAGTCTTAGCTAAGAACTTGGAAAATGTTATAATGCTATAATGTCCTATCCTTCTGTGACTGCAATTATTTTGCAACAGTAGGTGTCAATTTTGACAAATAGTTGGACATTGCTTTGAAATGTCCACTATTTATCAAGTCTCTGAGTCAGAGTGCTGCTCTATGATCAGTAACATATCTCCTTCACCCAATCATTGATTAAAAAGGCAAACGTTAATAAAACCACCAATACTATTGTACTTAATTTAGTTAGAGTGAGGGAGGCTCTCAAACTGCACTGGCTGAAGCTTGTATCTAGTAACACCTAGCTCCCTGGTCAGAGTGAGTAAATAAGGCTCACAGGAAGAAAACACACCAGGGAACTTTACTGCAGACAGATGATGGATGTAGAGGATGTGACAATACATGTGTGCTTGGGAAGATCATGTACACCATCACAGGGTTCAGCATCACTTGCCTGCATGGCATTATAGGTAGGTTAGTGTGTGACCCAATTCTAGTCGTAGGAGCTTCCCTGGTTGTCTAGGGAGCTTCCCTGGTTGGCTGGCTAGTCGTAGGATGCATGGATGCTGTGTGGGAACCCTGCGACATGCCCGTGATCAGCACTTGATCGGTTGAGAGTTTGGGGTATCTGTTACTTGACCGCATACACCATGTGTATGTGTTCCCGCGTACACATGGTGCACATGTTAATGCCAAGATTTGGCTGTGCCAGGTGAAATAGTGGGTTTGTATGGCATTACTGTCCAGTTGTCATGTAGATCTATGGTGTTCATATGGTGCTGTTGTGGTAGTGAATGTATAGTTGTTTGTGTGAGGGGGAAATCCTCAACAGTTGGTGAACATAATCAAAATCCTGTAGAATTCATTGTCAGTGAAAACCAGAGTTTTCCCCCAAAAAGTTCTTTGCAGGGGAAACACTGATGCAAACAATGTTGGATTGTTTCTAAGCTTTCTAGACTTGGTTCTGACCTGTTCTGGCTGAGCCTGGGTCCAGTTCTCCTGTCCCTCCTCACTTATCCAGATGACGTGCTTGGTACTGTTGACCACCAGATAGAATGGCACGAAGGTCACGATGCGGGTCAGACTGAAACTACTGGCGTCAATCTTCACACCAATCTGATTTCAGACAGATACCACACAAATCCAAAACATGATAATCAAGCAATCAACTGAATGTGCTGTTACACTTCTGGGATAGCTCCCCATTCTCAATGGTACTCAAACAAATAAAACACACCATAGTGTCAGAATTACACTGATCTTACTAACTCATAAAAATTCCATCCCATTAATCTGGCTCTTTAATGAAAGCTTATGTGGTTTTAAGTCTGAAAGTTTAGCATCCTTGGCAAAATCTTACCAAGTAATCTTTGTATCTGCCTTTACATTTCACATCTCCATAGCTACCGACGGTATCCAGGGAGAAATCGTCTGATAGTTCGCTGTCTGAGATCATCAGACGCACCTGAAGGATGAAGAGAACGCAAGCACATATCAGACATTCAGTACAAAGAGTGATATACTGGTAGTAAGATTCAACTGAAAGGGGTTAGGGAGAGGGAACTCTGGAATTGCCTATCAAATGTGTACTGTATGCACACCTCAGTATTCCTATGTACAACCAAAGACACATTGACTTCAAGGCGACTTCAAGCCATATTTCATTTTGGTACAATGTTTGTAGTTTTCAAGTTCTCATATGTGTGCCTGACCCATCAAAGACCAACACTGCCTAACCCGATTATTAGCTCTGATGTCACGTACCTTTTTTTTTTTTTTACTTTCCTGTTTCAGAAAATTTGATTTCAAACACATTGGCCAGATTGGCCAAATATTAGTTTTCTGTGTTCTGCATTGTTTTATCTTTGTGAGAGGACAGATATCGGAAACTAGGTAACAGCACAAAAAATGCTGTAATACAGAGCAACTAGTACAGTAGTTGCATTAAATATATCTTTGTAGTTGTGTTGGTCCTAAAAAATACTTTAAGAGTCTGATAAAAAGCCAGAATGCAACTGCCAATTATACACTCCAGGGGGGCAGATGATGCCAGAGGTTGACTAATAAACTCAAACTGGGAGAACATGTTCAACTAGATGGCACTCAGTAGAGAGTATACCTCCGCCAACGCTATGCAATTGTCAAGATATGCCAGTTCCACATGTCGGATTTTCACCGAAAGTTAATAATTTCTTCCATGCTCCATTACCAATTTGTTTCACATCAGATGCAGACATTTTGACTTTACCTTATTGTTTTGTAGGAAGTTACGAGGCTTGAAGGAGAAGAGGAGTGGCATGTCATAGTCCAGGGCGTGTTTACGGTGGATATCATCAGCCATGTACTGCAGCAACCTGCCTGTCTTATTCACCATCCAATAAGGTGAATGGATAGCCACCTTTGTCTGTCCCGGGTCATATTTAACATGCACCGCTATATCCAACTCAGCCCTCTTCCTCTCCATCCCGTCGATCTCTCCATCCTCTTCTTCCTCCTCTCTGAGAGACTGGAACACGATGAAGGTGATCTCTTCCTCGTCATTGCGGAGACTGTATGACAAGATAATTTATTTATACCCAAAGACAAATTTAATTACAGAGGGCAACATGAAGGTGATGTTCATGGATATCTTGCCCTTTTTGTAATGAGGATGATGGTAAACATCTTCCCCATCTTCTGTTGTAGGCTCTTCTTTTCAAGAAGTACCACAGATCACCATGTGCCCGCTGAATCATATCCCCTCTCCTATTCCCACTTCAATGGCTCTCAAAATAAACTGTACCTCTCTCCTATTTATTTTCCTAGCATTTCTCTCCTCATGATCGTTATATGGTCACAGGAATACTGTCAGGGCATTATGGCTCTGACCCTTGCATTCCTTTTTATTGGTTGCTTGTAATATTCCTTGGTGATCAAGGCAAATTAGCGTATTCTACTGTTGCACGCAAATGTACAATATAAACGTAAGAGCATATCAATTAAATGTATAAAAATCATTACTCTGTTTTTTTTATGATGAATGATGAATGAATAAGAGGCAGACCTGTACTCAGCAGACCAATCCTGAGCCAAGTAGTCAAGCAGGCGGAGAGCGAGACTTGATTGGTTGATGACTGCTGTGTGCAGCGGGGCAGAGTGGCCTGGCTTCAGAGTGGCCTCAGGGTCAGAGTCGCCGCTGTCCTGTTGGCCAACAGGCAGAGAGGGACAATGAGTAAAACAATGAATGTCAAGTATCAGATTTGCAAGATCTTTGGCTTGCCAAGAAAGCACAAGATGAATGGTGACATTGAGAAGGTGAAGCTGTTTTTCTCACTTTATTTTGAGGTTCTAGTGAGACATAAAGGTATGGTGACTAATGCAAGACTAATATCTAGTAATATTTGTGATGTGGACTGCATCTACAGTATGTGTGCAACCTATATATTGTTAAATCTACAGTAGCCAACCTGAAGTTTGGCCAATCAGCTATTCATATTTGCAGTTTGTAAGTGATGGTGGCCTATTCGTAAGTTCCATGCTACCTTTAGTTTGTAGGTGATCGGGTAAGGCAGCAGGTTGCGTAGCAAGATGGATGGCCACAGGTGAAGGACAAAGGGCTCGTCAAAGTTCTCCCCGACATCTCCGGTGTGTTTCGACATCACAGTGTCCCTCAACGGCACAATGTTGACCATCAGCACACCAGCCTGGTCTCCACGACGACGGCAGGTCTGCTGGAGGCGTGTCCCAGGCTCCTGGCTCCTGATGTCCTCATAGCTGAAGCCCTCAGAGCAATCAAACTGCTCTTCCTCCGTTACTGGCTGCAGGCTCAGCTCAGACCTGCAGAGGGCAGCAGAGAGCAGAGAGTGGATGGAGGTGAAGGAGTGTATGTGTGAAAGAGAGAAAGGCAAAGACAGTGCGAGTGAGAGAGACAAAGAGAAAGACAGAGAGCAAAACAAAGATAAACCAAGAATGTGTGTGTATGTGGGTATTTGAGCATGAAAGCATGTGTGTGTGTGTGTGTGTGTGTGTGTGTGTGTGTGTGTGTGTGTGTGTGTGTGTGTACACATGAGGATGAGTGTATGAAGATTTGTGTGTGGATATAAGGGTTTGTTTGTGTTTTCCTCACCTATATGACTCCAGTGGCACACAGAACTCCTCAGTAGGGAGAGCTGTACCCAGACATGTTGATTCTTCAAACACTTTGAATGGGATAGAGAAATGGTTGATGATCTGCATGAAAGGAGAGAGAGAATGAGAAAAAGAAAAACCCTCAAGATTTTAAATGTTCTGTATTTTAGTTTGATCTGTAATCTTATTTTTATTTGATCCATTAAGAACTAACTTATTATTATTCTTTATTTTGAAAAAAAAAAAAAAATCTCCACCACCTGAGGCTTTGGCATTACATTCCCTTATATCTCCCTAAGATGGAAGGATGAAGTTAACTAGGGATTCAGAAGGGGATCAATGTTCCCTGAAGGGAGATCTTGATGTACTTGTTGCCACCTCACCACAAAGTACAGCCTGTTCTACAACCCTGGATACTTTCACCGATAGGATGGACAGAAGGATGCAGGTGACTAAGGATGTATAAGATGATCAATGATGTACCTGGAAAGGAGAGCGGATCTTGATGTACTTGCTGCCCTCCACAGAGTAGATATGACAGACCAGGAAACGAGTGACTCCCGAGTCCTTGTGCATCACACTGTACATCCCCCGGTCCACCTTGATCAGGGGGATCACACTGGCTGATGTGTGGCCCACCGGAGCTGGGGAGAGCAGAGGAAATAAGATGCAGTTTATGTGTGTTTGGCTTTTAGGGCTTTCTGTTTTATTTGTTTGGTAGACAGACAGCTTATGTAAGACAAAACAGTTTCTCGTTCAGACTTCTTTGTGTGAATGAACAACCATTATATAAATGAAGAGTTTCATTCCAAAACGAAATATCCACCATTTGAAAAAAGTAACACCTACTCTTGATTCCTGAAGTAAAAACAAGAAAGTCACTCACTTTTGAATACTATTTCATTTTTTTTTTCTCACATTTTCAAATATGAAGTAATCAACATCAGGTACATACCGGTAAATTTTTTGGGTGGAAACAAAATGAATTCAAATAAAGAAGCTGTATGTTATTATGTTATTATCAACTCTAATAGCACAAGGTTCAATTGAGAGTGACTGAACACATGAATTAATTCTTAGTTTAACATAGCACTAATAAAAGTCACATGACTGTGTGTACAACTAGACTGTGTTGGCAGTGTGGTTGGTAATGCATAAACCAACATTTGACTGTTTGCATGTGTATATATGTACATGCGTATCCAGTGTAACTTACTAGTCTGTATGTAGTAGTCCTTGGCACTCAGGGAAGTCATAGCAGAGAACTGGTCAGAGTCCATCATGGTTCTTGAGTAGTCCATGTTGAGGCTCTCCCCATCCTGCAGCTCCACGGTGCAGTTGGTGCTCTGTCGGTCGATGGGACTAAACATCTCGCTGTGGAGGACGGATACCGGCACACCCAGGCAATTTTTCACCACAAACGGAGCCTCTTCCTTCTGGAAACACTCCGCTGTCTGCTTAGCAGCCTCCGCAAATGCCTGGGGAGACACAAGAACATGAAGACAGGTATATACACGTATACAAACGCAAAACTGATGAAACTCTAAAAGATAAAGATGAAATATTAAAGGGGAATACCAAACACGAACAGCTCTCCCCAAACCCCACAGAACTAAAATAATCTGTAATGTTAAATAATCTGTCAAATAATCAGAAAAATCTGTAATGTTATATATAATGTATATATGTATATACAGTGGCTTCGGAAAGTATTCAGACCCCTTCACTTTTTCCACACTTTGTTGTGTTATAGACTTAATTTAAAAAAATTTGTGCCATCAATGAACACACAATACCCCATAATGACAAAGCAAAAACACGTAAAAAACGTAAATATCTCATTTATATATAGTATTCAGACCCTTTGCTATGACACTCCAAATTGAGCTCAGATGCATCCTGTTTCCTTTGATCATCCTTGAGATGTCTCTAGAACTTGACTGTAGTCCACCTGTGGCAAATTCAACTGATTGGACATGATTTAGAAAGGTACACACCTGTCTATATAAAGCCCCATGGATCACAGTGAGCAAAACCCAAGCCATGAAGTCCTAGGAACTCTCTGTAGACCTCCGAGATAGAACTGTGTCGAGGCACAGATCTGGGGATGGGTATTGAAAAAATTGCTAAAGCATTGAATGTTCCCAGGAGCACAGTGGGCTCCATCATTGTGCAATGGAAGAAGTTTGGAACCACCAAGACTCTTCCTAGAGCTGGCCGTCCGGCCAAACTCAGTAACCGGGCAAGAAGGGCCTTGGTCAGGGAGGTGACCAAGAACCCAATGGCCACTCTAATAGAGCTTCAGAGTTCCTGTGCAGAGATGGGAGAACCTGCCATCTCTGCAGCACACCATCAATCATGTCTTTATGGTACAGTGGCTAGATGGAAGCCACTCCTGGGTAACAGGCATATGAAAGCTCGCTTGGAGTTTGCCAAACGGCACTTAAAGGACTCTGAGAGCAAGAGGAAAAAGATTCTCTGGTCTGATGAGACAAAAATTGAACTCTGGCCTGAATGCCAAGTGCTACGTCTGGCGAAAACCAGGTACCGCTCATCACCTGGCTAATACCATCCCTACGGTGAAGCATGGTGGTGGCAGCATCATGCTATGGAGATGCTTCTCAGCGGCAGGGACTGGGAGACTGGTCAGGATTGAGGGAATGATGAACCGAGGCAAATACAGAGAGGTCCTTGAAGAAAACCTGCTCCAGAGCGCACAAGACCTCAGACTGGGGCAAAGATTCACATTTCAGCACGACAACGTCATGGAATGGACAACGGACAAGTCTCTGAATGTCCTTGAGTGGCCCAGCCAAAGCCTGGACATGAACCACATTGAAAATCTGTGGAGACCTGAAGATCACAGTTCACACTCCCCATCCAATCTGACAGAGCTTGAGAGGATCTGCAAGGAAGAATGGGAGAAACTGCCCAAATCCAGGTGGTAGAGGCATACCCATACATTTCTTATTCATAATTGATATCGTTGCAACAGAATAAAGATGTTTTGTTAAAGAAATTCAAATTAACATTCAAATCTCAAGTTTCCCAATCACTGTTGATAAAGTAACTCCAGATTACTGGATATCACGGGTTCATCACAGGTCGAGCTGTATAACTCTGGGTTAGTTATTCATGACAGGAGTGTCTCACACGATAGGATGACTTTAACTTGTGTTATTGTTTCCAAATATTCCAATCATGAATGATGATAATAATGATGAAATATAATACAATAACACCCCTTCCTTTTCCCCTCCAATCCCACCATCATGATTCCCCCTCCCTAAACCCCTCCCTCTCCCAACCACCAAATTAATTTTTTCATTGAGTGGTATTCCCCTTTAACTCATTGACTGCTGTTTCCTTACCGCTCCCAGGTTATTCAGCATGCCCAGTCCGCACTTGGAGAGGGTGATGTTGAGCTGGTCCCTACTGCTGATGCTGATGACTGTCTTATAGTCTGGTACATTGTAATCCACCTCGTCTGACACACCTGTGTACTTCACTGGCTTCGTCTTCATCTGGTTATAGGATGGTAAGATGATTAGAAATATGCACTGTGTATGTATGTGTGATGTGTTTGTGTGATGTGTGTATGTGATGTGTGTGTGTGTGTGTGTGTGTGTTTGTGTGTGTGTGTGTGTGTGCGTGTACCTTTAGTCCCAGTGTCCAGGGTCTGAAGCCGTCTCTAGTCTCATCCTCTAAGGGCTCCAGCAGTGGTTCCCACACTCCCATCACCTCATTGTAGTAGTGAACCTAAAGGTACAACACAACACAAAACACAACTTCCTATATAGTAACATGGGTTTCCCACAGGTTTGTAGGTTATTTGTGGTGGTAACAGGCTGGGACATGAGTGAAGATGTGTGAGCATGCAACACAACATGTCTGAGGAATCTATTTGTGGAGAGCCTGTCTGATATTGTGGTAGGCTGCTATAAATGAGTCTATGTATGGTAAACACTGACATGAATAAAGGCAAAAAATACAATGTGAGACATCAACTGTGTATCATAATTCATCTTAAAAATGTGTATGTGTACTTCCGTCTTTGAGTGGACCAAAGGGCTATTTTACAGTTAAAGGCTAGTTAGAATTAGGGTTAGGCTTTTAGAACTTAGGGGTAAGGTTAGGTTTAGGGAATGAATGTAAGACAACATCCTGACAAAAATATAATTTGTATGTGCATGTGTATGCGCACATCAGCCAGTAGATTCGTGTGCTCATATGTGTGCCAGGGTGTGAGTGTGTGTTTGTGTGTTACCTCCAGATTAAGCTGGCTGTGCAAATTAATGAGTGTGGTCCAGTTCTTGACGTCTCCATGGAAGGAGGACTTGGCCAGAAGCATGGGGACAGTGCGGTGCCCCACTCCTGCCTCCAGAGTCAGGCAGATAGAGTTGATGGTCACCTGTAGGGATGCATTGTGTGGAATCAAACAGTCCATTCAAGCTGGAATACCCTTTTGCCCTTGTGAAAACTAAAATATCACTGCAAAAAAGATTCATTATATAAAAGTGACCAAATGTAATAAACAAAAAATGCAAGAAATCAAAACAAAGGCATTCACTGAGTCCTATCATCAAGTGGGTTGGAGCATTATACTTTCCTTGACCTGTAATAACTCCATGAAGTAGAACTACAGTCAGTGACTAGTCTAACAACATTATCATCATATCACAGACACCACCAGTGACTGTGCTACAACACACAATCATCCATACTCTGTATATTATCAGTTCAGTCACAACGGTGCTGGATTACCTGTAAAGACTCTCCCTGTGGTATCAGTGGGGCCAGTGAATGTGTGTCCTCGTCCCCCTCCTCCTCCAGGAACCAGAGTTTGAGCTCCTTCCAGCCCCGTCTCACCCATAGCTCTGGCGGCACAGGGCTGTCCAGCTCCTCGGGCGTCTCCGCTGCAGGCGTCAGCACCGACTGGATGGTGATCACTGTGTTGATGATGATTGGAGATACCTGGGCAGAGAGGCAGATTACAGAGATAAAAACTTGTTAGACTACAGAAAGACCATAACTGACGAGTATGGAGGTTTTCTCTCCTCAGTGATTTACAAACCTGAAAATTCTGTCGTCCATATCTCATCCTTTTTAATACCAATCCCAGTGTTAAAAACTGAAACTGACTGTTGAAATATATGAATAGTAAATTTCCTCTACCTCAACCTCAACTGAAATAGTCCTATGCTATCTATATGGCAGCATGGAGGCATTCCAATCACTACATGGCAGCCTACCTTCAGTGTGAGAGCTTTGATGATGGATTGTGCACTAGTACAATTACCATCATCAAATCTGTCTAAATCAATAACATCTGCTTTCACTTGATGCCACAGCTCCCATCTATGGCAGCTATGACATTCTGTGTCCCTTTTCGAAAGCTTCAGGATTGACTCAATTGGGGATGCACAATGGCACGAGTGAAAGCATCCGAGGGACCTACCTTCAGTGTGAAAGCACTGATATAAACTTACATGGCCTAAGGTGAAGAGGGAGACTAGGTATAACTACTACTAGAAAATCTACCTCTCTGAAGAACTCTACTATTGTACTAGTACTCCAAACAATGCAGAACAGTCAGAGAACCTATAGATATAAGGGGCAATTAAAGGATATCATAGTTAACTTCTTCAGTACATGTAATGGCATGACTAGAGGATAAATTGTCATAAATCACTAGCAGGTGTCCTTTCTATCTCTTCTAATTAAATACCAAGCAGTAGTCATAATAATAGACCAACCGTCAGTATGAAACTGTTGACGGCCTGAGGTGAGGTGGGGAACTGTATACTGCCACTACTACTACACTATGATTATGTTAGAATGACAGTATTGTTGAATACCCAGCTGTAGCAATCAACGCTGGGATCAATTCACTTTCAATTGAGTCAGTTCATAATGTAAATAGAAATAGCTCTTCATTTGCTAACAACAAAGCATTCATTCTCAATCATTTGTTTAGATACTGGATGGAACAATCTTATCCTGGCAAATGCTTTTCAATATTTGAATTGGAAGGAAATCCACTTCCTTGATTATCTGACTGGACAAAGAATGAGTAATAGTAATAAAAGACCTACCTTCAGTGTGAGAGCGTTGATGCAGACCTCCATAGCCTGAGGGGAGGTGGGGGACTGGGTACTCTGGAAGAACACCTGACAGGGCTGCAGCACTGTGGTCACATCATTTATCCTCTTCTCCCTCAGGAAGGGACACGCCTCCACCTACAGCAACAGTAGGTGGAGTAGTTAAACTTTCTACATCGGAGGTTATTCTTAGATGCTGTTGTTCATTTATACTTTTTCAGGATTACATTACAATGCAAAAGATTAACCTTGAGGTCCTTGATGACGGCGGTCATCAGTGATCCCTCTGCGTCACTCTTCATCACCAGTTCACACTGCGTGGTCATCACCAGGGCTGGGGCGTCGGCGCGCGTCAGGTCCGCCACGAACACAATCTCCGGGTTCCGCACCACAACTTTCATCTCGGTCTTCGATACCACCGCTGGAGTTGCAAGAGGGAAACATGTGGGCTAAGGTTAGCTGGGAGGATGGAAGAGATGCAAATATAGAAATACGCAACTACACGTACATCTTGTTAAAAAAAAAATGTGTCTACCTTAGACAGTTTACAGTGGAGAGTGACAGGATGGTTAAGAGGATATAACACAAACTGAGTACAGGGTACGCATAATGTTAAATGCTTAAATCTCCTAGTAGACAAACAGCTACACCAAATATTTAACTTATTTACTGTAAAATTAATTCCGAAAGTCAAAGTAAACTTTCAAACTCATGATGCATCTCTTCACCAAAAAAAAACAAAAAAAAAAAACAACCCTTTTTCTCCTGTTGAACTGAAAGTCACTTTGGATAAGAGTCAGTTAACTAAATTAAAACTGGAACTGTCAACCCACTGGACTCTTTAGATGCAGAAGCAGAGGAAATGTTCTTTTTATCTCCCCCTCCGGTACTGGTCTTGGCTTGTGGTACTGAAGCAAAACCCTGCTGGGAGGCGTTGAGGAAGATGTCTGCCACGGTGAGCAGGAACTCCATGCTGGCACACAGGTACACATCCTGAACCACTGTGTCCAGAGTGGTGCTGTCACGGCCCTGACGGTAGTTTATCTCCACCATCATGTTCTGCTCAGCGCCGGGACGTATCGCCATCATCCTGGAGTGGTCGGTGGGAGAGAAAAGAGAGAGAGCGAGAGAAAGAGAGAGAAAGATGTAAAAGAGCAGAGATCGACAGAAAGACAGACAGACAATTAAACCCTGTCTGAAAGTGCAATCACCATTCAGACACTCTCCCAGAGAGATAAAATTGAACCTGTGCTAGGGCTGTGCCATATCATATCGTTCACGATAATACCGGTATAAATTTGTACACGAAAAAAAAGTTTAATATCATGATATTAACGATATAGCGGCGTGATGACGTAGGGCTGCACGATATGGACAAAATATCATATCCCGATATTTTTTGGCTGAATGGCGATATACAATATATATCTCGATATTTTCTATGAAGAGGGTTAAATGTTTCATTGTAAGTCGAAAGCCACATGTGAGATGTCACAAGCACTTTTATTAAAACACGAGTCAGTAATACTGCACAATATATCAACATGTGCTATCAATAGCTGCCAGTTACAGAATTGGAACTTTGGCTGCTGGCATAAACAGAAATATCTTGGGCGAGTTGTACATACATCCCTCTTAAAAGCTCTGACAAATGATGTGGTGCCAACTAGAATGGTGTAAAAAATATATAAAATAATAAATAGTCTATATTAAATAAAAAGTGTACAGTTTTCATCTCCTACATAGACAGCTGTGCAAAAAACAAGAATGTAAATAGAACAAAATTACCAACAGAACAGGCCAACAAGCAGGG
>OMLI01039166.1:13007-23865 GCA_900302605.1 Rondeletia loricata
TTTCAGAACCAAGAATAGCTGCTCTTTTAACTGTGTCGCTGCAACGCAAAGAGTCAGTGTGTGTGTGTGTGTGTGTGTGTGTGTGTGTGTGTGTGTGTGTGTGTGTGTGTGTGTGTGTGTGTGTGTGTGTGTGTGTGTGTCTGCATGCATTTGTATGTTTGTGTATACTTTAATTGTATTTTAACTACATCCTGCAAAAATGAGGAACACTCAGTTAAGTCTCTACCAAAGCCAAAGCCAAAGTGTTTTATGTGATCTCTTACATCTGCTGAAACAAAGCATGCCACATGTGACCATCCGCTCATGCAGCCTTCATGAAAAAATCTTCATGAGTACTGCTTGTTGATATTGATGTATGTTGATGCATGCAGTGAAACAGTAGCTTGTAGCCAACAGACACTCACTTCCTGATGAAACACCTTCACCTTTCCAAACCCAACCCTTCCTGATGATGTGGGATTAAGGCTTTTTTCCTGTCATGTCATTGTCATTCCATTTCACAGGTCCCCCTGTAAACGTTACATGCAATATTTTTATCAACAGTTTCGGCTCTGTCACAGAGACAACTATGGTGAGTCCTCTGGCATTTTGATTGATTTCTGCCCTGTACAATGTGTCAATGTGTTATCTATCCCTCAACCTGCAGGTCCACCAGTTAATGTTACCTGCAACATATTTATCAACAGCTTTGGTTCTATAGCAGAAACTACAATGGTGAGTTGAGCATTGTGCTTGGCCATGTCCGACAGCCTTGCTCTCTGCTCAGGAGATAAGACTGAATCATCCAGTTTATTTACCCAACATAATCAACTTTTTTTTATTTTTTTTTATTACTATGTTCACCTATTCACAAAAATACTTAATGTTTTACCATCTAGGAGTATATTGGCGGGTTCGTGAGGCACATATTGCACCCAACAGACATAGCATTACAAATGAGAAAGATGTTTTTCCTTCTACCCAAAGATTTCTGCCACCATGACGCCCCGTTGTACATGTGTTAAATTAGTCCCGTTTTATTCATTCACACAACGAATGCCATCTAATAATTCACTTAAAGTGCAGCCAATATTTGTGGCTGGTGGGCTTAGGGCTTGAGATTCAAACAGATTGATCAATGTGATATCTGAAGACACCCAACTGCCCAAGGGGTAAACAATATTAAACCTGGGACACTTTTCATTGCAGCTCATTCACAAGCTGTGATCAAATAATTCATAATGAGTGATCAAAAATACTTGGATCATTATTGGAGGATGTTAATTTGCACAGGAACTGGATTTCATAAGATTGCCAAGGAACTACACATCTTTTAGATAAACACAGATGCAAACATTTGGAACTGCCAATATACTGATGAAATATCAAACAACATAAAGGCATCTCATCATCATGAAATGTCAATTACTCTGAGCAACTGAGCTTTGTGAAACATGTGTAATTTAATACTAACCACATTGCCAGAATCTAATGGATTTTCTTTGTCAAGCATTGCTTACTATAAACATCATCTAGCTACCATAATGGCACTTATATAATCATTATTAATGAGGGAAGCTGTTAGAAGTTCAGCATATAACAAAAGCAAACTGCGTCAGTAGATCAAATATCAAATTGCTCCTGTCAATAAATGTAATTAATTGATGCTTATATGGGCACTTAGATGATGGTATTGGTGAGTAATATAGAAATTGCCAGATGTGCATTGAAATTCATATACCGCCCATCATTCATGTTATTTGTCATATGCTATTATTTATCTTACAGAACTGTTTCTGAAAAAGTAACCTTCAGTGTTTTGTCACAGTAGTCGTAGAAGTAATTGTGTGAATGTGACAATACGGATGTAACAGGAAAAGCAACATGTGAACAATAAGATTTGGTGTAGACATGTTATGCTGATGTTATGTATTAGAATAATAATGCACAAGGTAGGTTTACCAATGCAAATCTCCAAGGCATTTCAAAGAGAGGAGGATATATAATAATAAGAATACCAATGACTAATATTGCATCTATAGCATGCTTTCTCATACCCAAAGCACTACAAAGTATGTAAAGCTGCTTGTCATCTCTGCAGGATTACAGAGTGAACATCTTCCTGCGGCAGAAGTGGAATGACCCTCGGCTGGCATACAGTAAATACCCAGATTCCTCCCTTGACCTGGACCCATCCATGTTGGACTCCATCTGGAAGCCTGACCTCTTCTTTGCCAATGAGAAGGGTGCCAACTTCCATGATGTAACCACAGACAACAAGCTCCTGAGGATTTTCAAGGATGGGACTGTCCTCTACAGTATCAGGTGAGGTGTTGGACATAGAATTAAAGACTCAGCAGAATTAGGTTTACATCTACATTTATCTACATTGGCATTAAAGTGGTTATGGTATGAATTTGTGCTATTGAAACATACAAGGTGAAAAATGATACTGTAGATAACCACTGTAAGTTTCCCCCTGGACATATTCACTTAATGCTTTTTTATTTCTTCTCAAACATCAAAGACTGTCTATCTAAAGGATACAGCTTTAAGTGGATTTATCTCAATAAGATTTCCTCTTTGGGATGACATCATTTATATCACTGAAATACAGTTCCTGTGTACAATAGAGATTTAATAAAGAAACACTGACCGTAAGAGAGCAAGCTAATCTCAAGGGTATTGTTGAGAATCCACATTTGAACAGAAGGTAAGATGAAAACATGAATCCATTTTCCTGGTGGTTTCTGCACAGTCAGTATTTTTGGCTAGGATTCCATATAGGATCAGTAAGAAAGACTCGCACACATGCACCCCACTCATGGTAGATGACACCTTATAGGCCCCTCTGGCAAAATCAGCCCAACATTTGAGCAAAACTCTCTACTACAAGATGTGAAAATGTGTTTAATTTAATCTCAATATAACTGTGATGATGCGATATAAAGCAGATCAATTTAGAGTCCGTTTAGAGAGCCGTTGGAGGCTGAGCGGTGCCCAGGTGTGGACGCAGACAGTGGGTCGGCGGGGAGAGATGAAAGCCGGTTAGCCACTCTCTCCATTCATGAGAGAAATGACAAAGGGAGCAGACAGCAGATCTCAGAGACAATAAGTTTCAGTAATGAAAGCGTGATAGGAGCCTGCTGAAGGGAATCGTACATGCTGTGTCAGAGGCTATCTCGGGGGAGAGGAGAGGCAGAGAGAGCGCTCACTCAGGGAGAGAAGTACACACCATACTAAGATGATTGAAAATGTACCAATCGTTCCATTTAATTCGTCCTTTAATTCATTTTTCAAGCAAATAATTTTAAGTTGATGTATTGAACCCAACATTTCAAATAACACTTACTATATTCATTGGTGCAGTCTGTTCACCATATCTTATGTCTTTGTCTCGTACCATAGGTTGACTCTCATTCTGTCCTGTCCAATGGATCTAAAGAACTTTCCGATGGATGTCCAAATTTGCATAATGCAGCTGGAAAGTTGTGAGTGATAACTTTGTCCCACACATCTGCTTTTCTTGCCACACTTTCCCCAGTTAGTGTCTATATATAATATTGGTTAATTTCTCCTTTGCTGTCTTTAGTTGGCTACACCATGAATGACTTGGTCTTTGAGTGGCTGGAGAACGGTGCTGTGCAGGTGTCAGAGGGGCTCACACTGCCTCAGTTCATTATGAGGGAAGAGAAGGAGCTGGGCTACTGTACCAAAAACTACAACACTGGTTTGAGAACACACGCAACTGTGCAGATTTTTAAGTTCATACAACTTACATTTCCCTTGGTGCGGTAGCTGAATTGCATTTGTGTCTCTTGTTGTTGAACAGGTAAATTCACTTGTATTGAGGTGAAATTCCATCTGGAGCGCCAGATGGGATACTACCTGATCCAGATGTACATCCCTTCCCTCTTGATTGTCATCCTCTCATGGGTGTCTTTCTGGATCAATATGGACGCTGCGCCCGCCAGAGTGGCACTGGGCATCACCACTGTGCTTACCATGACAACCCAGAGCTCCGGCTCCAGAGCTTCCCTTCCAAAGGTAAACCTCATTTCATCTCAACGGCATGAGTCGTTAGATAGATACGCTGTGCTCACATCAAACATTCCTCTATCTCAAAAGTCATGCATAATAGCCTCTACCTTACTGATGGAAGGGAACACATTGTAAATAGGCCTATATAAAGGCATGCACCAATGATTGGGTGTACCTGTAAGGAATCGGTTTTCAATCCATACATTTGAGGATTTAATAATGATAATCACGAGAAGAGGAAGAAGAAAGTTACAAAGTCAATGACAAAAACAAACAGGACAATATTAAACCTAAGGGCTCAGTCTATAAAAACATGTTTGTAATATAGCTATGGGTCAGACCTAACTGTACTTTAAAAGTACTCAGGCAGCAGTATTTTGCAGTAATTTCAGACAGAAGACAGATTTATGAGTCAGGCAAATATAAAAGATAGAGTCGCAATCTAAACAAGAGGAAATACAAAGTCAAAGTACTGTATAAAATCCATACTGCATATGAACTGTTAGTTGATAATGTCAGTTTGGAGTATGTAATAAAGGAAAACGGTTTTGTCTTGCTCTTATGTGAATGCCATTGATATCACCAGTTAATAGCTTATTTTCAATCAGTCTAAATTGGCATGCACACTTGTGAGGAGTGCTACAGGCACAGTGAGTCAGCTCTTGAAGATCAATCACTCTCCCACACATCGGTCTGCACATGACCACAGAAGGGCTTGGCCACGTCAAAGAGTCCCACATGAAAGACACGTATACTGATAAATATTTAAAGGGAGGCCTTTGAGAGCCTCTGCTCGCGAAAACAAAAGCTCAATATGCCCTAAGTGCCCTCAAAAAGCTGAGCTGTTTTCTCCCCATGCAAATCAGCTGTCATGGGGAACGTTAGAGACGAGGTCACTCTATGAGAAGGAAAGCATCTTCAGGCTCCTTTCAACTTCACTTTCTCAGTGGAGACAGATGAAAACCAATCCTAAAGGTACAAATTGATAGCTACAGTTTCTCTTTCTATTACATTAGTAATGAAGGCAGCTATTATTTCCCACTGTGCTTTATAGCCATGCAATCACTGACATTACTGGCAGCTGTGATAAACTTGTTAGCAAACATCAGCCCTAATTATAGTCATTTAGATTTAGAAGTCCCAGCAAGCTGACTTACATAAAAAGCACACTACAGGGACATAAAACAAAACTAACTGCTTATACGGTATGTATTGTCAGTTGAACATTTCTATCCTGATTAGCTTTTCCACTGTTAGTAAACACAGGGTTATATCCCCCAAATGGATCTTTACTAGAAATGAAAGCTACTATAAAAGATTAGTATCTAACAAAGGAAATCTGTTTTGTCTCGTTTCCAGGTCTCTTATGTGAAAGCCATTGATATCTGGATGGCAGTATGCCTGCTCTTTGTATTTGCTGCGTTGCTAGAATATGCTGGGGTTAATTTTGTCTCCAGGCAACAGAAGGAGTTCCTTCGCTTGAGGCGAAGACAGAGGAGGAATCATAAGGTAAGCCTACCAAGTCTTGACAAGGTCGCTGCTTAGTTACCAAACGATAGGATAGGAACTTGGCGTAGTGTGACATGATTTGTTTTTAGCTGAATTAAGATTTAGCCCCTAAAGTAATCATTCTGAGTCATTTTAGTGGGAAAGTGTGTCAGATAATCTTGGGGCTTTTTAATTTAAAAGTGGTTGTAATAACTGGGAGACATTCAGCTGTGTTTGCTATGCTGCTTAACATTGGGCCTGTGGCCCTTCAGAGGTAAAGCCTAACACCTGAGTCAGTCTTACAAAAAGAACAAGTGAGCACTCTATGTGCTCACGTGCATGTGTGTGCTTTTTTTCAGGATGACGACGTGCAGGAAGGCCGTTTTAATTTCTCTGGCTATAGCATGAGTCAGTGTCTGTCGATGAAGGGCGGCTCAGCTGATAAAAACGCCGCCCCAGTTCCGAACCCTCAACCACCAGCCCCAAAAGACACAGACACCATGAAGAAGAAGTTTGTAGACAGAGCCAAGAGGATAGACACAATCTCCAGGGCAGCCTTTCCTCTGGCGTTCCTCATCTTCAACATCTTCTACTGGATTACCTACAAGATCATCAGGCATGAGGACATCCACAGAGAGTAATGGCTCCCATAAATGTAACCTCTAGAAATAACACTCTCCATCTTTCTCATTTCTCAGATTGAGAAATGCTTGGAAAGCGCAGTGAGATGGTGTTGTGAGACTGTGCATTGAGAGTAACGCTCATGTTCTGATTAGCAATGAACAGCTCGTGAGACAGATGCTTTTTGTTGTTGTTGTACTGCTGCATAATATTTCCTGAAGGTTCTGGAAAAAGATTTTAACTCAAGGCACAGTAATATGCTGGAGAAGAGGGACCAAATTTTCTGAAACATCACTGCCGTGGCGTCTGTACAACCAAGGAATAGAAACACATTCCATGGATTTGTAAATGTATGGTAGAGTAGTCAGACCCTTACTTGAAGACTTTTTGTGGTTGCAAGAAAGGGGTATTTCATATCAAGGATGTTTAGAACTGTTTTATATTGTACTATTGTCACGCACTTCCTCACTGTTTATACAAAATAAAGCCGCAAGAGTCTAAAATGTAAAGGCAGCAAGCACATATACATGTATCCTCCATTCGTTAGGCAGCAGCACATGTCTCAGGCATAAGCGTGAACCAAGCAGATGCAAATCTCGCATTGGCAATTGGATTCTGCATTTTTATGAACAACCCGAGGCCTTAGATATCATAGATTTGGTGAGATAAGTGCTATGCTTCCCTATTTTTTCAAGCATCTCCTCCTGTTTAATGGTCTGTCAGAAATGAATGCACCGTTTCACTTCAGCTTTTCTACCCAGGGCCTGATATCTAAAGGTCATTTGTTGTTTTTCTGTCAATGTATTATAAATCATATTCATGCATAATTCATGTCACCTAACATCAACTTGAATGGTTTATTTGCTTGTTTTAAAAGTCTACAATTTGAAACGTACGTTTTCATTCTGAAAATAATTTCTCAAATACATTGGCATATATTCCATAGGCTAAGTTGATATATTCTAATAATGGCCAATATTGAGCCAGTGTATAGGTAAGCCAACATGCAAACTATGAACATGCACTCTGGTGATATATCATTATTCAATGTTATCATATGCCCATATCCCACATGAATTTGTTTATATTACAGATAAATATTCCAGGTATCTTAGGTATGGTTTTAGAGTTGGAGAGTATGTTTTTTGTAGATTTAGTCTAATGAAATATTTATTGTAATGGGGGAAAGGGTATCTTTATAAAAACTAGCTTTCTGTATACTTCTTCAACCTCCGCTGTGGACTGTTTAATGCATTCCTTCACTTGGTGTGTTCTTGCTGGATGGTGACAGATGTTTGTGAATTGATGCAACAGTGAAGGAGAGATTTGCCTAACACTCATGGTATAGAGCAGCTATTGGTCTTTGCACTTCTGATATACTGTGGTGAAGAACTCTTTTCTTGACTGCTGCTCCTGAAAAAGGTTATTTACTCTACTGTACATCAATAAAATTGAGTGTGCACCACATTAATTTTATTTCCCCTCCTCCTGTCATGTATAAGGCAAAGAGCAATTCAGCTGTTCATTACTCGGCATTGTTTTATATTTACATGCTATTGATGCAGATTACAGAGTTCTATATTTATAGACATAGTTCTCTCTGTATATAAATATACAGAAATGAAGAGGGGAACTCCATTCCCGCATGATAACAAAAAATGAAACAAGGTACGGACACATGAAATTGCTTTCTGCATCTGGTTGCAGATCAGATCAAAGGAGAGGAAACAACAACACAGTCTAGTCTCCTCACCTGGCCAATAAGTCAGGGTGACGACACGTGCCTCGGATCACTAGGTGGCCTGGAGTGACACAGATATGATCCGACAGTGGGTTTCCATTAATGCAGGATAATTGACTTCACACTGTGGTGTAGGGATGCCATCAGGTAGGGCTCACCTGTCTAGACACAAACTGAATAGAAAATGCCAGGGTGGCTTCACAGAAAAGAGAGGACAATTATATTAGGCATACACACAAAGCCACTTCTTAAACCGTTCCCACTTGTTGTAAGTGCATGTGAGCTCAGCCAGAAGCCATGAACAACCCATCATTACTGACAGGAAGAGGCACACATCATGTCATCCTTTGAGACACTGCAATAACTGGAAAGAGGCAGGAGAGGCCACTGCTATTTGGAACTTGATATGCAGATTGATAACCTGTAATGGACTTCATCCTCCTAATAATGCAATTTATTATGATAATGTGGGTTAATTTCTGACAATACAAGGATCCATCAACCCTAATGTTTATTTGTTTAGAGATTAATTATGGCTTGTGGTAAATTATTGGGGACACTGCATGAATCATCCAACTGCTGCGTAGGGCTCAACACTGGGATTATAAACTAATCAATAATACAAATCCTCAAAGGGAAATACCATCCATTTCACTAGCTTTACATTACGGCCCATTATTATTTCTGTATGAATATGCAAGGACGCAATCTCCTTTGGAGCATCCAATCAAGCTTAGTACAGCTTATGAAAAGAAAATTATTTCCAGCACATTGTGTAAAACTAGGCTGTGTCTTAATTGTCTTTAGAGGGGAACAACTTCCCATCATTCATTAAGGTTCAGGAGGCGGCTTTGTGAGGTCTGAGAGAAGTAAGAAATGATGGTTGCCATAGCAACTGCACGGAAATTGAAAAGGCCAGCATGTGAGAAAAGTGGGGAATTGATAGAGTTAAGAAAACTGATGAATGATTTGCCTAGAGTACGTCTCACGTCTGAAAATGAATATTCAAGTAAATGAAAACCGCTACAATTAAAAAGGTGATTTTGAAACCAGGAGCACATACTGATATTTTCAGAGTTCATGCACAGGATTATTCACCCAAGCCCATGACATTCATTACCATCTTCAGTCAAACTACACAACAGGCACTAGTCTAGAAAAAGGAAAACACCCAGTGTATGGGGTATTTTCCTTACAGAGGCTGCCCTAAAGTCCAAAGTACTGTGGGACACGTGGGAGTCCAGCTAAGCAGATATTGCTGGTTGGTGTGCAATCATGTGTGGGCTGGCAGTATTGAGCTCTACTCTTTTCACATGGCTCAACATGGCCTTGTCTATAATCAATGAGAACCAAGTGTCTGTGAATGCTTCAATTCACACAGAGGCTTGTTTGCCCCATGATTTAGAAGACTTCAGACTCAGAGTCAACTTCAAAATGTAGCGGATACTCTAAAACAGCCCATACAGTGGCTTTGGAAAGTATTCAGACCCTTCACATTTTTCACACTTTGTTGTGTTATAGACTTAATTTAAAATGGATTTAATGTTTTTTTTGTGCCATCAATCTACACACAATACCCCATAATGACAAAGCGAAAACAAGTTTGACATTTTCGGTAATTTATTAAAAATAAAAAACGGAAATATCTCATTTAGGGCCTACATAAGTATTCAGACCCTTTATTCAGTACTTTGTAGAAGCGCCTTTGGCAGCGATTACAGCTTCAAGTCTTCTTGGGTATGCCTCTAATAGCTTTGCACACCTGGATTTGGGCAGTTTCTCCCAGTTTTCCATGCAGATCCTCTCAAGCTCTGTCAGATTGGATGGGGAGCGTCGGTGAACTGCGATCTTAAGGTCTCTCTGCAGATTTTCAATGGGGTTCAAGTCCGGGCTTTGGCTGGGCCACTCAAGGACATTCAGAGACTTGCGTTGTCTTGGCTGTGTGCTTTGGGTCGTTGTCGTGCTGAAAGGTGAATATTTGCCCCAGTCTGAGGTTGTGTGCACTCTGGAGCAGGTTTTCTTCAAGAACCTTTCTGTATTTGCCTCGGTTCATCATTCCCTCAATCCTGACCAGTCTCCCAGTCCCTGCCACTGAGAAGCATCCCCATAGCATGATGCTGCCACCATCATGCTTCACCGTAGGGATGGAATTAGCCAGGTGATGAGCAGTGCCTGGTTTTTGCCAGACGCAGCGCTTGTCATTCAGGCCAGAGTTCAACTTTTGTGTCATCAGACCAGTTAATTTTTTCCTCATGCTCTCAGAGTTCTTTAAGTGTTGTTTGGCAAAGTCCAGGCGGGCTTTCATATGCATTTTACTCAGGAGTGGCTTCTGTCTAGCCACTGTACCATAAAGACATGATTGATGGAGTGCTGCAGAGATGGTTGTCCCATCTCTGCACAGGAACTCTGAAGCTCTATTAGAGTGGCCATTGGGTTCTTGGTCACCTCCCTGACCAAGGCCCTTCTTGCCCGGTTACTGAGTTTGGCTGGATGGCCAGCTCTAGAAGAGTCTTGGTGGTTCCAAACTTCTTCCATTTCACAATGATGGAGCCTACTGTGCTCCTGGGAACATTCAACGCTTTAGCAAATTTTTTTATACCCTTCCCCAGATCTATGCCTTGACACAATTCTATCTCTGAGGTCTACGGAGAGTTCCTTGGACTTCATAGCTTGGTTTTTGCTCTGACATGCACTGTGATCTTTATATAGACAGGTGTGTGCCTTTCTACATCATGTCCAATCAATTGAATTTGCCACAGGTGGACTACAATCAAGTTCTAGAGACATCTCAAGGATGATCATAGAAAACAGGATGCATCTGAGCTCAATTTGGAGTGTCATAGCAAAGGGTCTGAATACTTATGTAAATGTGATATTTCCAATTTTTAAAATGTGTTTTCGCTTTGTCATTATGGGGTAAATTGATTGCAATTTAAAAAATAAATAAATCCATTTTAAATTAAGTCTATAACACAAAGTATGGAAAAA
>OMLI01039171.1:0-13803 GCA_900302605.1 Rondeletia loricata
GTTGTCAACCTGTTGTCCATAACAATAAGATAAATCACATACAGTGTTGTAAGACAATATTAGCCCCCTCTGTGATTTTCTACAGTTTTGTAGGCTACATGTTTTCTGCCTAAGATTCTAGGTTCATATTGGAGTCCAAGTTGAGTTGATTTGATTTATCCCCAACAGCACAAGGATCCGTGAATCGGCGGTTGTCACTGCCACTGCCATATGCATGGATTTTACATTAATCTCATAAGTAAATATTAGTAATTAGGCCTATATATATAATACAGCCAGTGGCTTGTTAGCTGGCTCCCTGCATGTTATTTGATGTGGTCAGTTGTAGATCTGTCATCTGGAATTATTCCTTAGTCAAATTCTGCTGTCTAGTGTGATACTGTCACAAAATATACTTGCATCTCTGTCACACATGACACTTAATTGTTATCATCTGTCTAGTCGTTTAATGTCTACAAATGAACTCAGTGAACTAGTTTGCACACTGTGATGCTCACAGTGCACATTTCATCATCAGCTATTAGTCCCAATGCCCGTTTATGGCCGTTTTTAGCCCCAAATCCGGCCCTGTCACTGCGCCGCACCCCACCCGGTACCCGTGTCAAATCACAATGCTGTCGGGCCGACGGTGTCCGAGGAAACGGAAACAGACAGACAGACATATCAGCCTGTCTTATGGGCTCTAATATGGTCTTGGCCTGTTGGGATCAACACATTGCTGCATTTTTCTGAAGATCTTATCCAAGCTATAATGTAGGCCACTGTCTACGCACAAAGCACGTTGCACTCCGCCTCCTTTGAGTTTATACCCAATAAATGCCAACTCCTCGTTTTCATCTGGCTGGAACCCTCTGTATGTATGAATATAAGAAATAGGCTACATTTGAATGTCGCCTGTTTCACTTAATCATAAAAGACGACCCCGTAAAAACTTGTTTTAATCTATAACATTTTCCAATAATGTTTGACGAACTCAAAAACATGGTATTTGTATTTCTTATTAACATTACAATCATCTGATTACAACACAGCTGCACTAGCTGCGCAGTTGTCCCTACTGAGGTGAGCCATAAACAAACCCTTGTAAATGATTGGTGGAGAGTTTTTAGCGCGGCGTACTCTAGCCAATCAGAGAAATGTTTTTCTGTCACGTCGCTGCACAAATACTAGTAAGCTAAGGGAGAGGGCAAATATAAACAAATATAAAGAACACGGGTTATCAACAAAGCGCTAGTCTCGCGTAGCAGAGATATTTTTGGTTGTTTCTAGAGAGTCTTGCTTTTTGGACTTTTACTCGAGAAAATGGGGTACAGTCATGATTCGAAGGACACACGGAGCGGATAACATTAGCTAACGTTTGCTAGTTGTACTCGTTAGCGTTAGCCAAAGCAAGGCCGCGGAAATACAAGAGAGCGCTTCCTGTACTACTAGCTTCGTGTATTGTCATTTGATGAACAAAATCGCAGTGGTTAACTAACTAGCTAAGAGGTGTCAAATCGATTTAGTTACGTTTGTTGTAGTTAAGCTAGCTGGCTGTCTAGCTAGTTGGCTATTTTGGCTAGCTAGCTAGCATGAGTGAATTGACGGACTGCAAACAGTCCGCTGACTCTGCGTCGAGGAAACGATGTCCGTCACCCGACCAGGATGAAAGCAGCACGATTCCCAGCAAGTCTAGCAAAGTAAGTGACGCATCAAATGAAACTATTTCAACTAAACAAAGTTGCAAAAACAGTGAAGCTGAAAGTAAAGAAACTGCTGGGAGAGGGAACCAAGCAAAAGATAGCGAGGGAGAACCAGCTGTTGTGCAAACGGATCATGGTTCTGACAACACTGATAGCGCCAATGTCCTGCCTATCAACAACTCAGCCAAGGCTGATCGCCATGATGCCAGCGCCACCGAAAAACCACAGTCCTCAGATGCACAGGGATCTGGTGAAGCAAAAGTAGATGCTGAGAAAGATGCTAGAGGAGAGTATCGTCCCTCAACTTCCCTGGACCAATCCGATTCAGCAGCCATAGCAGCTGCTGAAGCACTTGCCAGTCTTACAGGAAGAGATAGGGAAGACAGTGAAGAGACTCCTATCTCATCTGAAAGAGCTGGACAGGAGAAACGGGGGAGTAAATTCAAACAACGTGGTGGCCATGACTCCTCAAAGGAAAGCTCTAAAACACAGGCAGCTGCAGCAGATAGCTCCACATCAGTGCATAGTGTTGACAGAGAAGATGCAGAGAACATCCAAGATGCAGATGAGGGAGATGATTCCATACCTGGATCTTCCTCCACACCAAGCTCCTCTTTTCCATCTGACAACGAGGACAATGATGATGGGGAGTGCGCCATAGTCTCGGTTAAGATGGCCCCGGAGATACGACAGTCAGTGGCTCATCTAGCGCAGGTACAGATGAGGCTGGAAGCTCTTGAGAAAAAGAGTGCCCGGCTTCACCAACGGCTGGAGCTGAAGATGAGTCGTCAGCGGCGCCCGCATCTGGACCAGCGCAGCTCCATCACACAATCCATTCCTGGCTTCTGGGTCACGGCAGTATCCTTAAATGACGAAGTCTCTCTCTCCCTCTCCTCCCGCCTCCTTTGTGTTTGAGTGAATTAAGTAATGAAAGAGAAATATTTTTGTTTGTTTTTCCTTAACTCCAATGTGACAGCTGTTGAACCATCCTCATCTCTCGGCTCACATCGATGAGACTGATGAAGATGCTCTCAGTTACATGATTGACCTTGAGGTAAAAAAAAATGTGGGGTGAACTTGTATTCTAATAAAGTCAAAGTGTTTTGCATGCCTGTTAGCAAAATTCCAAAATGTTCTCATGTCTTTCTCAGATTGAGTCTTTCAAGAATAACAAACTGGGCTACAGAATCCGCTTCCACTTCAGAAGGAACCCTTACTTCCAGAACAACATCATCATGAAGGAGCTCCACCTTGGGATGGGGGGTGAGAATAAGTCTGTCGAGTTTAATGTCAAGGTGTAGTTGTCAAAACAATACTGTGCAAACACGCAACAGTACAATACAAATACACATCAGCATAAACATATCAAAATACTCAAGCAAGGAGAATAAATAAATAATCCAGCAGCATAAATTTATGCAAATACATGTACATATGCAATACTAACAGAGTAAATAAAACACAAGTGTCTGGAGCATTAAGAAGTGTCTGATGCATTAAAAAACCCACTAGAGGACACAGTTAATTTGGGTTCATGGACTGAACTGATGACGAGGAGTTAAGGGCCCTTACTGCCTCAGGATATGAGCTGTTAAGTAAACGAGTAGTTCTACTCTTAATACTACGTAACCTTTTTCCTGAAGGGAGGGGGACAAAAAGAGCATTGGCTAGATGAGAAGGGTCTCTGATTATTTTCAGACCCATCCTTAGCAAGCGGGTGTTATAAATATCACAAATGCTTGGCAAATCTTGACCAATGATTTTTGATGCTGCTTTCACTACCTTATTAAGCTCCTTTCTGTCATCAGCTGAGAAGTTCCCATACCACACTGTGATAGAGAATGTGAGAACACTCTATCACAGCTCTGTAGAATTCACACATCCCTGCCGTTGACACCCTAAACTTTGCAGTTTGTCGCAGAAAAAACAGTTGTTGGCGAGCTTTCTGCACAATATGGCTTATATTAACATTCCATTTAAGAGAGGAAGAAATGGTGGTCCCCAGGAATTTGAAGCTCTCTATAATCTCAACAGACCGATCATTGATAACTAAGGGCTGAAGCTCAGCTTTATTTTGCGGAAGTCCACAACCATCTCCTTGGTTTTGGAGATGTTGAGGGTTATGTTGTTATAAGCACACCACTGAACTAGTGAGGAGACTTCTGCTCTGTAAGCTGTTTCATCATTACAAGAGATCAGACCTGTCACAGTGGTGTCGTCCGCAAATTTGAAGATTTTAACTGAGTCAGAGTGAGAAATACAATCGTTAGTATACAATGAATACAGAAGAGGCGACAAAACACAACCCTGGGGAGCACCAATGCTAATGTGAATTGACTTTGATTGCGGGGCAACACCTGAATTTTATACCATAACCAATATTTTCATTTAACGTATACATACTGTTTTGTTTTGTTTTTTATTTAAATGGTTGTATTTTTAGTAGGCCTTACTAAAAAAAACAAGCTTATCTCAAATCAAACATAACAACAAACATTAATAGCAAACAGGGTATTTGACAGTTATTTGGTCATATTTTGGTTTTGAAGCAAATTACAAGAAAAGCCAACTAATTTTCTGTAAGCACTGCCAAAAGAGTCTGAGGAGATTATGGCCAAGAAATCCAAGACGGAGTTCGGCAAGCTTGCCGTCTCAACACCCTCGATGTAGGAACAGTGCAACTGTACAGTAAATGCTGCAATAAGGTGGATATTGTCAAAATATTGATGTGAAGGTATTGTGATATCTGCAGATATTGTTTTAAGAATAATCTGATGTACCTAACTACAATTGGATCACAAAATTAACCAGTTCATATCACAGTTTCATGTCAGAGTTGCCAGACAACTAGCTCTTTATGATGCCCTTTATTGGCCTATGTTTAAAAAAAGTTTAACAAATGTTGTCACTGGGAAATTGTTATAATATTTACTGCACTTCTGATATGACAGTATTGATCATGAGCCTAACATTATATATCAACGTTGAGTATAGAATCACGCCTCTATAAGAGTGGACTTCTATCACAAAGGTGGTGTCACTTCAAGCCCCGATTTGTAATTGCTGTCCCCTGTCTAACTCTGTACTGGCTATGTTTACATTTTGAGTTATTAGATCAAATACATTTACTTTTTCCTCTCTTGAACTGATTGACTGAACAAGCACTGACAGTATGTGACAGCTAAACATGAGTTTTGATTGTATTTTGAGGCTTTAAATGGACCGCATACAAAAATGCTTATTTCCCCTGTACAAGTCAAGCTATTCCTAAGATGAATATGGCCATTTAAATTCTGGATCGGGACATTATAAGTTCTAGTCTTTGCTTTTCCTGTCTCAGGATCTCCCGTGTCGTTCTCCAACCCCATCCTGTGGCATCGTGGACAGAACCTGACGGCCCACAGTGAACCCAGGAAATCGGTACGTGGGGTCTACCAGACCTTCTTCAGCTGGTTCAGTGACCATAGCAACCCAGGACGAGATGATATAGCACAGGTAAGGCTGACTGCACCCGCGTTCTGACAAGAGTACGTGAATATACACAGAAATGTGGTCCTGTGTAACGCAACAGATAGAGCATGGCATTAACACTGCCAGGTTTAGGGGTTTGATTCCTACTGGGGCCAACCATTCTTAAAATGTATGCACTCAGTGTACTATAAGACATTTTGCAAGGTTCAACTGTAAGGATGGCCCGGGGCCAGTAGACATCGACTTGGGCAAGTCAATTGGTCAGTCACTGGCCCAATTGGGTCAAGTTTCTCATCTTACTATTTCTCACTGTAATAAGCCCGTTATCTTTGCCTCTAGGCTTTTGCCATTGGCCCACTCTCTTTGTTCTTTTTCTAGCAAATCAGTTTGGATGCCAGCTCAGAGCTAGTCAGAAAGTTGTGTGGAGCCGACATGGTTACAGTGGGTATTTTGAATTATGAAGCAAAAAGTAAAAGTTTGTTTATTTTATTTTTTGTCATGGAAGCAACAGTTTTCTTGGGTTGAAAATGATGAATCAGTTTGTACTGTTTGGCTGCAATTTCCAAGTAATGCAGATCGAGGTGGCTCATTTTTAAAATCACAGACAATACACAAACACGCACTTAATGCCAACAACACGAGATGGCAGTATCTAGCCTGTATGCAAAGCAGGTAGCTAGTATGAGTTGTCACTCTAAAATACACCAAAATAGGCTTGCAACTGCAGTCATGTGTCAGATGTGTGCTGGAAGAGGGGGAAAGTCCAAAAGGTTCAAAAAATGTTATCTGTTGCCCAAACTAAGTAAAACTTAGAAAGGCCTATGTTTCGTTAATTGCACAGCTGGTAGTTTGCCTACTTATGCAATTACTTGTTTATTTTATTCATTCATTAAACTTGTATTGCTAATTTATGTTGAGCTACTGTAAATGGTTCAATATTTATTTCAGGTACATGCAAACAGTCAGAATTGTGGTGTCAGTGATCAATAAATAATGAGCTGAAAATAAATTGACATGCACACACTCAAGGTGGTACTCCTTTCTCCAAGGTTAGCAGGTCTGTGTATGGTGTATTAAAATATTTTAAAGAGCATGTCCATCCAAATGTATTGAATATAATGTCTATGCCAATGTTTAGATACTCAAGGATGACCTGTTCAGAGACCCTCTGAGGTACTACCTCACTCCACTCTGGGAACCCAGGGAGAATGGCAGGTACGTCAAACAACCACTTCTCAATGTATAGTCAAGCTACAGAAACAGTGTAATATGTAGTCAGTGGACAAACTGCTTATTAGGTTATATAGTCCAGAAAACTTCTTGGCCTCAGGACATCTCAATTATAGTTCATTTGAACATTTTAACAGTTTCCTGAAATGTAGTCTGCTGGGAGAGGACACCATCAACCAGGTGGAATGCATGCTGAACCCATTAGGGTGTTCATTCTTACATTTTTGTTTTTTTGTTTTCTTCTTCAGTAGTACCAGTGGGGCCAGAGCAGCTGACAACAGTAATGGGGACGAGTGTGTGGTGATCTCAGACTCGGATGATGACCAGGAGCCTGGTGAGGCTGGACAAGGCCGCAGCAGGGAGGAGGAGGAGGAGGAAGAAGAGGAGGATGAGGATGAGGAAGAGAGGGGACAAAGTGCAGGTTAGTAACAAGCTGTAGCTGGCTTTCATGTTGAAGACAGACCCTGTGTACCCCCGGGGGCCTGTTTTGGTACACAGGGTTCCCAGGGGCCTGGAAAATCCTTGAACGTTTGTGGATTTGAGAAAAATAAAATAAGGCCATAAAAGTTTTTGGAAATGAATAGATGGCCTTGAAAGTACTTGATTTTTATTTTATTTATTAAAAGGTAGCACCCAAATTGTTCAATATGTCTCAGCTCTCTGAACCTCTCTCCATCCTAGCATCAGGAATAAACGTCCTGAGGAAAACCCTGTGATGGATATTTGTGTTGCTAGCAGCAGTTTTAAAATGAAGGATTTCACCATGGTTTCTTGACTTGACAAGATCATAAGTAAACTAAAATTGACCACTGTCATCTCTTACCCCAAAACATGCCAATTTTGAGTCCTTAAATTTCACCAAACAAGGCCTTGAAAGTCACTGAAAAGTCCTTGAATTTGATATCCATGTGAGTGTGGGAATCCTGAATACAGTTTGCAATTACTTTTTACTGATAATACATATACACGTAATACATTTAATTGGACTTCATGTTGATACATTAATATTCTATTATTAATACAGCTTAGGATTTATTTTTAAATAGTATGATGGCAAATAGTACCCTCATGAAAGCTGTTATAAAATGATTCCATGTAGAAATCCAGTGTTTGCTGCTGCTTTATGTTGTGAATGAGAGGCCAAGGGCTTGTCAACATCAAGCTCAATGGCTTGTTGTGCTGTAGTTGAAATAATAATGTCTGAGTAATGCAGGCTAAACTGAATAGACAGGCAATATCTCCTCCTCAGATGAGAGCCCAGAGGAGGAGGAGGATGGAGAAATTGTGATTGACGGTAAGACATCACCCTCAACAGCAGTGTTGCAAATTCACCTTTATCACAAACAATCAGAGGGAGCTCTTGGAGTTGCAGACTGTAGGTTGTATTTCTATTAGTCTTTCTCTGCTCTTGATTATGCAGTTTTACTTGACACCCTAATAGTATTCTACATTAACACAACATGAAATTTGTTTGGATTTTATTTGGGTAGTTATTCTTATATCCTTGCCATCCTTGCCCAAAAAGGATCCCTTGAAACCTAAGCAGTCTTATTTTTGTCCTCCAGGCTCTGATGACAGTGACCAGGAGGCCAGAGAGGATGAAGAGGAGTCCTTGGGGGAGAAGGATGAGGAGTTGTATGTCGATGAAGAAGAGGAGTCATCAAGGGAACAGAAGACCAGAGATCAGGATGATGAAGAGGATATTGAAGTTGATGAAGAGGATGAGAGCAAAGATTGAATCCTTCTTCCCAATGTCATTTTTTATGCACAGAAGCTCAGTTGTTGCTGTTGTTTTATACCTAAAATGCTAAACAGCATTTTAAATCAGGGTTAACTATAATAAAAAATGCCAAGGCAGCATGGTCCCCTCTATTTTATACAGTCTATACTGGGTATTCTAATGTACTCTAATTCACTTTTTGAAAGATGTTTTTCTAGAACAGGTTCCTAGGCATATAACGCCAGACAAATTAGTCTTCTATTTAATGGAGAATAGAATATGACTGCCTACCCATAGGTAGGTGAGATTTTATTGTATTTGTTATCATTGAAAGTTCTCCAAACAAATAGTACAGAAACCTTCAATGGCATTATCAGTGGTCATTTCAAGGTTAACCTTTGCCTGTTTTAGAATTATGTGACAAGGTAAAAATGTCACTTTCTTTCAGCTAAATTGAGATAGTGACAGTACATTTCAGATGCACTAAGTACGGAACCAAATTTTGTTCTCAGGGATGATTGTGATGGTGGTTTTATTGAAAGAAATGTATTGATTTTTAGACCTTTTTTCCCCCTCCGGTTATTGTTGGCTGTGTATAAGATGTGTACTCTGCTGTGGTAACTAGAAACAAATATTGTTTGATGTACTGCCTGTGTTTTTCCTCCTTCCATATCCTCAGTGTTGCTGCACACCAACCCCGTTAACACAATTTATCAATTTATAACCATCTATGATGTTTGTTTAAATTAATGGGGTAGTTTATATTTAATCAATACATTGACCTATTTCTGTAGATACTTACATTTTGTAACATGCTCCTGCTATATGTAGCTGATAGATTGTTTGCTACGGTTTTAACTGAATAATACTTTGAATTTGCTTTCTGAAAAGTTTTATTTTTGTGTGTTTAGTTTGCGTTCGTGTTTTTGATTTGTGTTCATTTCTTTTTGAAGGATGGTATTTATTAAAAAATTGTCTACATTTTTTCAACAACACAACATGCCTGTGTGCATGAGACGTACGACACAATGATTACATTAATTACAAGGCTGTGCTGTTTAGAGGCAATATTTTGCTGTGCTCAATATTCAGTCATAGATTAATTAAATTCACAGCAACAGTATGGGCTGGACTAACAAAACTAGTATTTGTATTTACTTACTTGGCAGTTGATCTGTAAATAATATTTCAACAGTCTTGGATAAGGCAGTAGATCTGTTTAAACGACAAAGAAATTGCTCAAATCTGGAATTTTACATAAACATGATCAGAAGGTTATATTTTGTGTGCTGCATTTTATAGAACACTAGTTTTAAAATACCTAATTGTTTCTTGCTTTGTTTTATTTTGTTTGCTTAAAGATAAAGATAATGTCCACCTGACTCAGACCTAATAAAATAGCAAATTGTTTCACCTTGTGGTCTGTTGTGTTTTGCACAGTACTTTGCAACATCACCTAGCATGAACACAGTACATTTCAGTATTTCCTGTGCAACAGGGTTGTACCTCACTCAATTGGAATTTGTGTACAGCAAAGCCAGAAGATGGCAGTGTAGTACAGCTCAACACATCCCATGCTCTAGGTGTGCTGTGAATTGTAGTTTGGGATGGATATGCGATATAGTACTGTGATGCCAGTACTTCAGATTTAATTACCCTGTGCCCCAACATAAATGAGGATGATTTGTTGAATCTTGCATTTACACAGCTGTTACTCAAGTCTGTTTTACTACTGACAATAAATTATGAGGTAGTGACTGAAAAGACATGGGATATGTAGCTTGGCTACAACATTGGTTTTCTTGTAGGAATGAATACAAAAAATTCTGCTGATAGCTTTTAAGGTAAGTGTCAATCTGCATTTCATCTTTGATATGACGTGGGTATGTGATATCAGACATTTTGTACATGTACTCTTAGCACTGCAAATAGCCTCAGGCAAGACATTTTTGGACAGGCCCAGACAAAGGATCAGCAGCGATGTTGCAATGGTACACTTAAACCCTTGATTCCACTTTTAATGCACAGCTATAAATATTCCACTAGCAAAAACCTGTCCTGCTGTAGGCCCAGCACCCAGAGGCATGCAGTCTAAGATGGGCATATACTATTAATACTGGCAATGGAAACATATTATACCCCATCAAATGATCCCATGTGAAACACGCAGTGTTTGTCTCATCTTTGAAGCAGTTTTTGCAGCCCAGTGGGTTAGTGTACCACCTCAGAGCACAGCACATGTTTTTATGACTGAATTAATAATGGGGGTGGTTCCTACAATATTGATCGTGACAAACTATGTACAGATTGCTGAGACAACAAAGCCAGTGCATGGGCTTGTTTGTGGTTTGGGGGCTTTCTGTGAAGGCTTTGTTATGTATGGGGTGGCAAAAGCCTAAATGGATTCCCTAGTGTAAACTACACTCCCCAGGGCTGAGCTGGTGTTGCTACTGTACACAAATCTTCTTGTCATGCTGCTTTGCGCACTCTCAGGTTTCACAAGGTAGTTCCCTGGAGTCTGCTACTCAGATTCACTATAGAATTAACTCAAATTTAAAAAATGAAAAGATAACACACTGGCAACTCATTCATCTTCTGTGTGATTGATGTTGAGAAGGAGCTTTTCTTCTGGTTAATGACTGTATGGTGTAGAGTATGAGGAAGAAAAGGGCTTGTGTTGTGCTGAGGCCCCTCAGGGCCCCTGTGTGTGTGCGTGTGTGTGTGTGTGTGTGTGTGTGTGTGTTTGCTTGTTTGTGAAAGCTTGCATTCATTTGTGTGCCTACATGCATGCATACAAATGCATATTCATTTTTAAATACCACAGTGCATGCATGCTTGTCTTGTCCACCTGTAATAGCTAATCAAGATTAAACGCAGCATTTGAACTGTGCCGAGAGAAAATGGAGAATGATGAGGATAGAGAATAGAGTGAGTATGATTGAGGGAAATAGATGACTGGAACGATAAGCCGAGCCGCCCAGGCCCTGACAGATACACGCGGCAGATGGATGACTCCTATCTGGGAGATCACAGAGTGCACAGTTACAGAGAGCCACGATCACACCAGACAGATGAATAGGCCTACCCCCCACCGTTCACATCGCACATGCACACACACATACACGCACACACACACACACGCAACCACTTGACAGAATGAACAGATTGCAGTGCTTGCATTACCTACTTGTCTTTGACATTGAAATTCACCTGGAGCCTGGTGTCTCAAGGATGTACGCAGAACGAGAGAGAAAGAGAGAGAGAGGGGAGGGGGGGATGGAGAGAGAGAAAAGGGGAATCATTTTCATTTTAATTGAAGCTGCAGAGCTGTAGCTCATTGACGCAAGTGTACGTGTGTGTGTCCATGTCTGTGTGCACATGTGCATGCATATGGGCATACATATTTGTCTCCAAAAGAGCTATTCAGTGTATTCTCACTGTTTCAGCCTGACAGGCTTTTCAGTGTGGTTCTCCATACACGTGTAAGCACAAAGAATGTCTGTGATAAAGGTTCAGATGGAGATCTAAAGTGAAGATCTAAAAACATAACCATTTTGTACTCTTTATGGCCCCCAAAACCACACCATGGACAATCTATCTTTAATTAGCTAGGAACATTAGCACACTCATTCATCGGCTGTTTCCAAACGCTAATGCAAGAGTGGTGACAGATTTACACATACTCACTATCCTTCTTTTTCTGTACACCCCCCTTATTATTTGGAAGGAGCTATTCTTCAACAGCTGTTGATTCTCCCAGCTGTATTTTATAGTGAGGGAGAGTGCCAGTCTTGTCTTCAAGGCAGATGGTGGCTGGCTGGCTGGCTGGCCTCGTGGACACGTGGCATGCTGTACACGGTGCTCTGTCTCACTGTGCTTCAGCAAGGAAGCTGCTGCTGTGCCTGTACGGTCTTCTCTGTAAAAACCTGCAATCACCCCACTTCCTATACAGTGCAAGGCAAGCAAGCTGCAACTGGAATGTGCGCCACGTATGCGCCCTTCACGTCAAAGATATTTTCAAAAGTTGTTCTCCTTTGATATTCATTGGTGCGTGAGGTTCGTGGAGGTCAGTAGCAGCACCTGTTCCCATATCTTAAGTTTTGGATGTTTACATTTTTTCTGTCCTGTAAGATGATTATAAGCACACACACACAAAGCCTTGGAGAAATATTCCTGGGGCTGGAGCCTATCCCAGCATGCATTGGGTGGAAGGCAGGGAGACACCCTGGACAGGCTGCCAGTCCATCGCAGGGCTTGTTCAGACTCTCAGTGTTCAATTCATCAATATAGGAAAGACCGTCAGTAAGTCAAATAATGGGTTGTTTTTCTTCGAGTAGTCAGTTGTCATGATTGATGTGTCTGAAGGTCAGGGATTCAACTGGAGCCTTTGGTTGTCCTACAGGGATGGATGTTTACCTCACATTTCACATTACCTATCCATTAGACGAGAAGATCCTCCTGACAAAGCTTTTTGTGGACCAGACAGACAGACACAAGGTTTGCTTGCTAATACATACTGTCTGCCTCTATAATACCAAATACATCCATCACGCTGTAGGTAACAGGCCTATTCGGACCCTTTTTGTCTGGTCCTTCCACTCACACAGAGTAAAAATGTCCATTCCAATGTAACGGTGGTGAACACATGGTGGATCCTATCTCTCTCAGCAAGTTGAGGCAATAGTGGGTGGGTGCTGCTCAGATAAGAGCATTGAATGGTACAGTATCAGCGACATGGGTGACGTTAGAGGGGCTTGTGAAGCAGTGGGAGCCGGTCAGTGTACTGGTGTCCATGGCCAAACTTTAGAGCACACGGAAACCTGAACTCAGCACACACTGGTGACTCATTTCCTCAGCTGGAAAGAGGGGGATGCCTCCCATAGAGTCGGGAAACAAAGACCCCCTCCACTCCAAACCTGGACACTTGAGACATGACACACCATTGTAGATTACATCTGGTTAAAACCCAACATGAAGATGCATAAAACTCAAGCATGTACAATAACCCTAACCCTACAATAAAGGTTATTTCTGGGAGAGAAATGTTTGATCTGGAGGTTTCTGAAGTTTGCCAGGAACTGCCCTCCTCTTTGACTTTTCATACACATTGCTGTCACTGACGCATCACTTTGCTTCATGTGTTTATTTTATTTTGCTGTCTGCAAGGCCATTGCTCAGAATATACTCATGCCCCGCTTTTATGTCTTTTGTGACAGAGCTTACCACAAAGCACTCTAAAAGCTGTTTAATTTCAAGCTCAGGGCTGTATTAAGAGGATGGATGTCCTCTACGTCCAGTCCCCCCTCCTGGTGACTTTGTCACCGTTGTCGTGAGCCCAGGAGCCGGACGAAGAGGAATCCCAGGAATCTTTTTCATCTGTCCCGTTGAAGAGTAATAGTGACATTTTTCAAGACACAGAACTGGCTCCCCATTAATAGAGAATCCCTGTCCCTGCATGTGTATCGCCCTCCTGGTGCATGAGAACAGCATTTATATAAGACCATCACATCAGGTGCCATTAAACTCAATCAAATCCAGTCCAAATAAACGTGGCCAACACATAACTATTGAAACTATATAGATTCATAATAAATAGTTTCACCTTTACACCTAGAAGCCAGTGTAGATGGAAGCAGTGTGTTAAACTCACCAGCAGCACGAGGGTTAATAATACCCATATGGTGCACCAAGAGGTTTGGT
>OMLI01039186.1:0-10032 GCA_900302605.1 Rondeletia loricata
AGTTGATGACTGCTAAAATGCAGCAGTCATGAATGCCCTACCACAGGGGTACTCAAACTTTTTTATACAAGGTCAATGGTCCGGAACAATGCCAGTAAAATGCACCGACATAAATCAACATCCATAACATATATACAGTACAATGGTGGCTTGAACTAGTGGGAGAAAGGCACTGTTTGCCTGTAGTCAATGCCTTGAACCTCGGCACAAATGGTGTGATTGCCAGGCGGAGGATATTATTTATTAGTCTTTATATTTAGGCTACGTTTTGACATATTTCGTTTTGATAGAATCTTTCAGCGATGTCGGATGGTGGTGGGGTCCCGACTGACTCACAGTGACAGCTCATCAGAATCACTGCCGAGTTGATCACACCAGTGCAGGAAAGCAGAGAACGCATTGGGCAAATTTTTTACTTTTGACATTGGACCAGAGTGAACGTATCCACAGAAACTGGCGACGGGAGCACGGCACACACAAATACACACAAGCCGACAAGCGGCTCCGTGAAAGTCAAGGATGATTAATCTGCAATGCGTGTCATGCGCGAGCACACAAGTAAATATATATGCACGTTCAATCGCACAACGCATCAGACACAAGAAAATATATTCCTACATTAATTTACATCTAATGTGACACAGGGTCCGGTCCGGATTGATTTGCAATTCGGTCCGGAGTTTGAGAAGCCCTGCCCTACCAGGTGCAGATTTCTGGATTTCAAAACTCACTTCCGTACTCTGCAAGTCATTTCATCTACGAAGGCTAAAAAGCTTCATTCTCAAGCCAAATAGGCAAATGGAAAAAGCAGTATTATTATTATTCCAGTATTTAGCATGGTGATATATTACCTCTTCACTAGACGTTTCTGAATCACTGCTCTAATTAGCTAGCTTAATCCTCGACATTGTCAGAGTGTGACTTTATTGTTTTTGTCAATTACAGGCCACCGTAGCTCAAGGGGACGGAAGGGGTGCGGGGATGGCGGCTGTACCAGAGACCTGTCGATGTTGTTGCAATTCCTACTGGTCACCAATAGAGGTCGATAAAGGTCATAGTACCCCTTTCATTTCTTGACTTGATTTGAAGATTTTGGTTGGTGTTAAACGTGATGTAAGCCGTCGTTTATTCTTCACAACAACAAATATCACAATATGTGAAATAACAGTGTTTACAACTCCGTAAAATGTGTGGTCACAAATGTATTGGGACTAAGAAAACGTTTTTTTCTTCATATTTTCCATATGTATTATGCAATTGTCAAACTTTTCAAGACACTCTAATTCATTTCCCATATTTCTCTAGACTTTCCAGACCTGTATAGGAACCAGACCTACCGCGTATGATCCAGGGACTTGATGTCTGCCATGTCAAAGACTGTGATAATCACTGGAAAAGACAAACAAGGACTTTCAGTTGCAGTATTACTGATTTATTCCAGCTAAAATATTTACTCTAATCAGAATATTAAAAAGGGTATTGCCTGGCATGAGAAATACAGCATCATTTTCAAAATAAATTACAAAAAAAAAAGTCTTTAAATATCTTACCCTGAGCTCCTCTGTAGTATGCTGAAGCAATGCATTTGAATTTTTCCTGCCCAGCAGTGTCCCAGCTACATTCAAAGAGTAAAGAAGCAAATGAGTATGGATGACAAAAAAAACCTTATTTGTCTAAACCTATGCATGATCACATCGTTTTAAAATCAAACTACTCACATCTGAAGAGAGAAAGGAACTCCAGATGTCTCAAACCTCTCAATCTCAAAGTCCACTCCTATGGTGGCCTTGTAGTCTCTGTCAAATACATCTTTACAGAACCTGAAAACACCACAGTAGTGTTCAAAACACTCAGAACCCAGTGCAATATTCAATATTCTCTAGATCTGTAGCTTCCTATCAGTACAACCAGTCAGTTCCAACAGAGAACCAGTGCATACTCTACAGAAAAACAAAAAAATAATAATTATATACTAATACTTACTCCAAAAGAGACCTATTCCCTGAAGTTCTCCTTTTATATTTCTGCATAACATTTTGTATCTTTGTGTGGTGGGTTATGTTTAATGTGAGCTACGGGAGCAAGTCGAGTTCCTTGTATGTGCAAACTTACTTGGCCAGTAAAACTGATCTGATCTGACGTTCTGATCCGAGTTGTAAAAGTTAACTGTATTGAAAATAACACTCAATTGCCTTAGTGGCTACCGATTGATAAAATACCTATTAATGAGACAGGTCTTTCCCACATTAAGGTCTCCAACAACCACTGCTTTTGACATCTTCTGTCGGTCCCACCTTTAAAGAAAAGAACTTTTTGTCATCAGTGCCGTTAGAGCGACACATCAGTAAACCTCTGAGGGTTACTGTATAGCACTGGATAGCAGTGTAATTACTATAGCTTCAAGTACAGAGAAGTTAACAGCTTTGAAACACAATGATCAAGCTAATGCTAAGTGTGACGTATGAACCCAGACCGGGAGACTCACGGCTGATGCCAGGCGGCTCTGTCTTTACAGGCAGCTTTAGCCTGAATGGCCCAGTCATCCTTCAGCTGTAGACAGGCCTGAGGTGTGTAGCACTGGGAAGAACAGGAGCACAGACTGCTGACATTCATTCTGCATGTAATGACCATCACACACATGAGTTAATGGATCGCTGGACACTTCTTATAAAAAACATGAATGCAATGTAGTGTTACATTAATCACTGTAAAGAACTCAACAACTACCATGCTGAGGTAACTACAATATGAGTGGCATGAGAAACTTGCTGCCCCACTTATTTGTACTGGTTATGTTTCCTTCCTTCTTAACCTGGTTAATCAAGTAATCTGGTTTTGGTTCCATGCGAACATCAGAAGTGGTTTAGAATAACCTGAAACCTGGTTTACTCCCATATTAAACAGGTTACTGTGGCATGGAAGCATCTTACTGCTTTCACTTTTTGTTTTCACCATTTGTGCAAACCCAGACTCGCACAGCATTATGGGTACATTTTGATGTCCACAAAAACATGTACTTACTACTACTACTGCTGCTATTGGTATCATTAGCAGTATGACCAATAGCCGGTTACTCTGCCATGTAAACTGTGTTTGTTTTCATGATTTTATAACTTTATTGATTGTTGCTTAGTTAGATCTAGTTTGACTCATTTTCTGTAAAGTCCTTTGAGACATGCTTGTGATAAAGGGCTATATAAATAAATGAACTTGAACATGTAAATGTAGCCGGTGGCATTGAAAACCTCTGAGAGGACAACTTTAAGAACTAATGTCACTAAACATGCAGTGAACTTCCTACGACTCCCGTCCAAATTATTTGCCTTCATTTAATATTTGGAGAGGATCCAAGAGGCAGTCAAATGAAGATAAACATCTGTGCAGCGAAGGGAGATACGTTAGCAGAGATGGTTTTTGGAAACTCATGATGGCTCACATGAGCTAACTGCCTGAGAATAGGTTAGTCCAAAATATGTCCCATAGAACAGGCTTTCCACAAAATGTTTGGATCACTGCAGGAGTTCAAACTTCCATCCTAGACTTGCTCTATTGATACTTTATGGCCTAACTTTAAATGCAACCTCACCACAGCCAGTTGAGTGGAGAGTTGCATTCACAAAAATATGCTAAGAACCTATCTGAACCAGCTAACGTTGATAGAGGCTCTCTTTGTGCGGCTGATTTAAACAAATACTGTATATAGTGCAACAGCCCATAATTAGGCAGAGTGCTGTGATCTGACACTGATTTCGCCATTCCAAAGCAAGGTGGATCTCACAAGTTTCCAATCAACTGAACAGTCTACACTCGCCCTCCTCCCCTTTCAACTAATGCAACAATGTTTCTGCAACTATTTAAAGATTACACTTTGAGCAACTTGTAGTGAACTGGGGATTATTCTGGATATGGATTACATTATTACATTAGCCTACATTATGGCATTTAGCAGACGCTTTTGTCCAAAGCGACTTACAGTAAGTACATCATCATATACTACATCATATACATACTACTTCATACACTACATCATCATATACTACATCATATACATCATCCTATGCATATATGCATAGGATGATGTATATGATGTAGTATGTATATACTACATCATATACTACATCATATACCATACTGCACACAAACACTCACACCTATGGGCAATTTAGAGTCTTCAGGTCATCTGACCTGCATGTCTTTGGACTTTGGACATTATCGGTCTGTATTGTCACCATATTGGTAAAAACTGGATTATATAGGCTAGACAATTATACCTTTGGGAATTCCCAGATGACTCTGTCCTTGCTGACGGGACGTGGGAAGTGCATCATCCCATTCCTGTTATCTTGCATGGCGATTTAGGGCAGTTTCAGTCTGTGAATGTATTGTTGCAGCAATTAGCTTAGTTCATCTCATTTGATGCAATGCCAAGTCCTCTTTCAGTGTGTGTCACAAATTCTCTGAATCAAATAACGCTGAAGCATTTAGAGACGTAGTGTTCATGACATCGTTAACCATCTTCACCATGGTGCGTGAAGAAACCATCGACTATTGTGGAAATGTGGAAAACTAGTTATGAATATGATCACAAATCGAGTACGTTAAGGTGATATATCGTGCTTGGAGACTACACTAGCATCAAGTTAGCCAGAGTTAGTCAGAATGAAACCGGAAGTAAAGCGATTTTGCCTTCAAAATAAAAGCGTGTGTGTACGGAACTTAAGTCTATGGAGATGGACGGTCATCTGGGAACTTCGCCTAAAATTTAAACAGCGCCCCCACAAAAGGGGAAAGGCAGAACGGTGTAGTGCAGTTCTCAATACAATCCCTATGAGAATCCTTGTAAAAAACCCTGTTTTCATTGGTTTACGACTGAGGCTGTAGTGATTTTTTTTGTGTTCTAATAACGTTTTCCATATGTGTGGTTTGTCATTTATAACGTGAAATATCTGTCATCTCAATAGACAACCCACAATATACTATAAAATCACTCCATCTGTGTCTCAAAAGTGTTAGCATCAGTGAGATTAAGTCTCTCCTTTGAGGCTACTGGTTTAGCTATTGTTTTCCCCTTCGGCAGCGTTGCTAACGGGAAGTGACGCACCTCCGTCCATCTCCAAACATTTTATCAAAACTGAGATCAAAACACTCCGCGGATCATAGATTTCTCCTTAAACACCATCTTTATTTCCACTTCTGCACTTTGTATTAACCCACTCTTAAAAAAACACTGAAACTAAGGTTAAACTATTATGGATTTTTGAATAGGCTACCAACACTGATATTTTGGACTGAACCTGCCACTAATCAGTGTTTTGTGCCGATTTTCAATATATTTAAAACTGACCCTCGACACAGTCAAACTGCATCATATCCATATTGGAAGTGGGACCTGTTCACCAATAAGGGTTTTAATTTGACGATTGTAACCGGAAGTGTCATCTTTTTCTTTTGGCTAACTTGACAGTTACCGTGTCGGACCCTAACTAATGTCAGTCACAACAGACTGTCGCCCGGCAACATGTTTTTCATTATCACACCGTTATACATTGTACCTCAACACAGAAACACCATGAACGCCTTGTAACGTTACTCACCGCGGGTAACGTCGAATATCTCCTCGATGTCTTAAGTTCAATTGCTTGCTGCCCGTGCGCTGTTGGATGAGGAGCTCGTCACCATGACAACCACACTGCAGCACCTGTCACGTGATAACGGGAAAATGTATTGCACGTGGTTCAAAGTGGGGTGCGGAGCTCTGCCGGAGGCCTACAGAGGGTCCCATGGGGTCCGCATCAAAATGGACAATAGTTTGTTTTCACTATAATAAAAATCCACAAGAAATTATCCCAATTACATAATGTACAAGAACGACTATTTTAATCTTAGGTCCACAGATATGGTATGGTAAATAAGGTATGTATTTATGTATGTGATGTACAGTATGTACATGTATTTTCTTTCCAGTGCAAAAGAGCCACCCTGACTTCCTTGATCATAGGGACCAAAGGAATCCTATCTCCACGCTGGCATGTCCGGACCGAAATGTCACCCTACATCAAGGCTAAAAAGCTCAACAAGATGTTCGAGTGGGTATACATTCACAAATTGCATTTCATATTGACTAATCTGCTAATTGTTTTAACTCATGAAAGCATAATATGACAAACATTTCCATGCTAAAAAATTTCTCCTAACAGTGACTGAGAGGCCCATGCAGTAGGAGCTTGCCCACCTGAAGAACCAGGTCCAGAGTTCTAGGTCCAGACCATGCTAGAGGTCATCAGTGTTGCAAAGGCTGTCAATGAATACAGCGCACTTCCATGTGTGCTGCGCATGCTACACTAAGATACCTCAAGCCAGTTGCCATCTTGTGTATAGTTGCCATCTTGTGTTTCCCCTTTATCTGTTACCCTGTGTGCGTCCTTGATAACAAAGTAAGTTCCTTTGTATCTCATACGACTAGCGGGAGATGCTGCTGTTATGTTTAGTTATAATATTTCATATCGTATACGCAAGTTTGACACGAACGTTCACCCCCGTTAGCTAGTACTAGCGTTACATGCTAGCCCTATTGACGGATATATTTACGGACGTATTACTACTCAGCTAGACTGCTTATGTAATTCCGTATTGTTAAATACTCATGTAGTGTTGTAGCTGTGTTTGTATTCCCACGTTACACTGGACGTTAATGAATGTTATTGCTGGCTAGCTAGCACAGTAATGCCCTGCGTTACCATGGTGACTATGATAGCCTTCTGAGGAAAGCTAGAGCGTGACGTCAGCTCCGCTGGCCCTTTCATATGCGCTTAATGCTTTGAGCTTGTTCGTTCTGTTTACCTGTGATTATACATGCTTTGTATTATAGCCATATAATATTTGTTTATTATTATTATTATATATTATATATTAACACACTGAGAATGTAATATATGCTTATGTTTGTATTCCCTCTCTTTCATTGTGTTACAGACCACACACACTCATGCACGTAATAACCTCCAATCAAATCCTGTAAATACCCAACTGGTCTAATGCAATGCTGTACTGTATATTTGCGCTGAATCCTTCAGTAAAGTTGACTGAAAACTACATCCTGTCTCCTGCGTTCTAACCGATGCCCCAGGGCGAGTACTACTCCTCACCTAAAGTGCCTATTCCTTTTCCTATCTTTCATTGTGGTCCTTCAAGACGGATATCAGCCCTTACCCCGGGTACAAGATGTTTTACAGCCAAGGCACAAGTGAAGCCCCTTCAGCCTCTGTCCGCCCATGACTTGACATTCACCCTCCGCCTCGCCTTGCAGACTACGAAGTAAACTTCCTGGGCCACAAAGAGCTGACTTCACCATATACAGTATCAGCACAGCACATGCTTAAACCTGAAGAGGAACACCCACTCATACGGAGGGAGCCGCCATGACAACGTCACCTCAGCACTCCCAGCCTTCCACTGCCTCAAGCCATGACAGCTGGAGCCCGACGAGGGATGAGTGGAACGTCCCCTTTGATCAGCTACAGGACATGCACAAGCAGCACGGCCCTGATGTGCAACTCAGGCAGCACGTAGCATCTACCCACGACAGACCTCCTGGACAAAATGATGTGTGAGCTATAGATAATGAAGAGCTATGCTGCTCTTATCTCCCCCTCAAAGCCAGGACACCTACTGCCAGAGGAGGCCCCGTCTCGCCCCTACCAAGACAGGACACCTCCACCTCAGTGGTGTCCCGACCAGTCCTGCTTTGCTGCCGCCGGAGGAGATTACATCCAGCCTCAACCGTATCCTGTACGACCAAACACACCTCTCCAGGAGCGTCCCCCTTATCGCCCACAGCAGGCAGGCCCAGCACCCCCATGACCTTCAGCTCACCCTCCTTCAGCGTCTTGCCTTCAGACACCGTTGCTAATGCCCAGACCTGGATGGTCAGTCCCTGAGCAGTTACCTCCGCCATCAGCGACACAAGAGAGAACCTACAGAGATCCCCAGCCAAAAATCCCACTCTTCGTGCGGCGGGACCCGACCGAGTTCGCCAGGCTCAAGATAGCCCTGGATAACCTCCTATCAGCTGATGGCACAGAGCTATTTAAATACCAAATCCTGGTGGATCACCTCAAGCTGGAAGAAGCCCTCCTCATCGCTGACTCCTGCTTAAACTCGACCATGCCCTACTCCAACACCATGGCAGCAAGCCCTAAAGAAGATAGCCAGTGTAATGGACTCCCCCGACATCAGACGTGGAGACACTGAAGCCTTCGAGCACTTCGCGCTACAGATCCACGCCCTGGTTGGCATGCTAGAGACCCTCGGTCCAGAGGGCGACGCAGAGCTGAGATGCGGGTCCCACGTAGCACAGCTCCTCAACAAGCTACCTCCTGAGGTGCGGTCAGACTTCCGCCGGCACCTGTACCACCAGCCCAGCGCTGTGTACACACTGCCCGACTTTTCGCAATGGCTCCAATACGAGGCCTGGTGCCAGGGCTACGATGGTCAATCCAGCAGCAAGAACAACCGGGTATCGCAGCAGCCAGACTGCCGAAGAGAGCAACGAGCACCAGCTAGGTCTACCACCATCCTCCATGGCGCCAAGGAGACTTCAGAGAGAGAGAAAGCTGATCCCCGCTCCAGACCTCCCGGCTCAGGGAAGAATAAAGGCAGGCCGAAGGCGTACTGTCCATACTGCGACAGGTCAGAGCACTTCCTCAGCCAGTGTGCCACCTTTAAGTCATTCACCCCAGAACAAATGACCAACTGGCTCAGAGCGAACAAGAGGTGCTAGAAGTGTGGCCAAGCACACCAGGCAGCTCAGTGCACGCTGAAGAAACCCTGCAGCACCTGCCAGGGGATGCATCTCCAGATCCTGCACGAGGTACACACCAAGGCGCCTAGGGAAGATATCTGCATGCTGAGCTCCACTGCAGACACTCTCTACCTGGACAGGCCTACAGACTGCAACCGTGTCCTCCTCAAGATCGTCAGAGTCCTCCTGCAGTACGAAGACCGCACCCTAGACACGTACGCCGTCCTCGATGACGGTTCCGAGAAGGACCATACTCCTCGCAGCAGCAGCCAGTAAACTAGGCATGCAAGGCACCCCTAAAGACCTGACTCTGAGAACCATCAGGCAAGATGTTGAAACCCTCCATGGAGCCACCGTATCCTTCCGTATCTCACCTGCTTCACAGCCTCAGAGGAGCTTCCAGATCAACAGAGCTTTCACAGCCCAGCGTCTTGGTCTAGCTGATTACTCCTACCCGCTGGCTACCCTGCAGAGGAGGTACAAGTACCTGAAAGGCCTGCCTCTACAGCCCTTCAACAGAGTGAGCACTCTACTGCTCATCGGAGCAGATCAGCCCCAGCTAATCACGCCAACCGAGCCAGTGCGCCTGGGACCACCTGGGGGACCGGTCGCTATCAAGACGAGGTTGGGATGGACTTTGCAAGGCCCAGCAAGAATGCTGGAACAACGCCTTAGACCTCAGAGCTGCCATCTGACCTCTGTGAACCCAGTGGCAGCAGAGCTCCTGAGAAACGTAGAGAAGCTTTGGCAAGTAGACACTCTACCATTCAGAAGTGAGAAGCTGGTGACCCGGTCGAGAGAAGACCAGGAAGCCATCGACCCACTGGAGAGCAAGACCACCCGCACTGAGGTCAACGGGACCCTTCGCTACGCCACACCCTTGCTACGGAGGAAAGATGTCCCCATCTTCAGGGCCACCAAAGACGTGGTGATGCCAAGCCTCCGGAGTACAGAGAGACGGCTCTCCAAAGACCCGGAGAAAGCTGCAGTGAAAGCTACACTGCAGAGATTAAGAAGCTCGAACTCGCAGGCTCAGTCACCAAGCTGCCTGCCGAGGAGGTCACACAGACCGGAGAATCCTGGTTTATAAGTAAGTAAGTAAGTAAAACTTTATTTATATAGCGCCCTTCACAGCACGAATGCACAGAGCGCTTTACATCAATAAAATAGAATAAAAGCAAAAATAATTGATAAAAACAACAACAACAACAAGGTGTAACACAAGAAACAAC
>OMLI01039206.1:13696-25604 GCA_900302605.1 Rondeletia loricata
CACACACACACACACACACACTGTGAATGCCAATGCCATGACTCACCGATAAGCCTATTGACAGCACTATTTATGAAAGAAAGGGGCCTACCTGCCCACACACACACGTTCTTTTTGAAAATGTAGCTACTATTTGGTGTAAGCTTTACCCCCTCCCTCCTCGAAACCATTTAATTTACAATCAGCAAAAATAGTATATTCTGGGAACCTCAGAGGAAACATTTGATCTGAAACATGTCATTAAGTTGCTTCCTTGACCCCCTTCTACTTTTCCCTATATAACCAACAGTTGGGTATGGTTTTGTTACTGGTCAGACTGGTTCAGCCTGTTCAGGTAAGACCCTCTGGCATGTCTGATGCTGGAAACAGAGAGGCCAATCAAAAGGCTGTTACGCTCGGTGACTGTTGTGCCCAGTAGGAAACCTGACTCAGTGTTAAGAGCCAATACAAAACCCTGCTGGTTAAAGAGACAATCCCAAACCTGACAGGCCACAGTTGTGATCCCCACACCAGCCAACGTGTCTATCCCTGATAAAGGGTCTTTAAGCAAGACACTGAACTCTGACCCCTCTGATAAAATGTGAGGGATATGTGGAAAAAAAGAAAAATAACACTGTGTGTATTAAATTCCACCAAAAAAAAGAATAACATTGCCCCAGGCTGTCTGTTATGGTGAGTTGTGATTAGGCAAATTATGGTTTGGTATCTGTTTTCAAAGCCTTTTGTGCCATGATGACCCTAAATGACCTTTGACATTCTCCTGAGCCAAGATGGTCAATGAAAGCAATGTTTCCAACCACAGCCAAGTCTTAAGGTTAACATTATCAAATGGCCTTAGAGTGCCAGATTAGCCCTGAACCTGTAACCCTGCAGTGTTGGCTCCATGCTCTACTCAGTTTATTATTGAAGCTCTATGGCCACAACCCATCTGTGGGTGAAGACTGACACAGTATTTTACTGCACAACAAGATTAAATTGAATTTAACCAGTCTGATAGATCCAAATTTAATACATTTGAATATGCAAAATGCATTTATTAATCTGACTGTGGCTCAATGGTATTATCTAGACACAGGTGCAGTCACCCTTTAAACTCAATTAAATAAATAGATGCATTTTATCATCCTCTGTAATATTAGGTTTTTACAGAACACACACTTGCACGTTCACACAGTGAGACACACACACACACAAAGAGGTGAAAAATCTTTACTATAGCCTCCTTCCATGCTGCGCCCCCTTGTGACTAAATATAAGTATGACAATGGATGCTATTTGTAGTATGTTAAAAGAAAAGAAAAATATGTATGTAACTACATAAAATACGTATTTATTTTACAAAGAAAGTTTTGCTATAATACAGTAGTATACATCAAATAAAAGCATTGATTTTGAAATTCTTCTAAGGCCTGTGGACAAAAATGGAAGACACTTAATGTAACATACAATATGGTCACTTTTACTATCAGGATTAATAATTTGCAACAGGTATTTTTATTAAGTCCCAATGAAGCTAAAAGATGCATCTAGATTCTATATAGGTACGGCACAGAGCTACATAAAAGTAAGAGAGTAAATACACATGGGAAGGACTGAAAACTGTTTTTCTTAAGCCATTTATGGGAGTAGTTTTGAAATATCAGATTACAGCCCTTATATTGAGTCAATTTACATTCTACATTTATTTTGCATATATAAATAAATAAAACAAATACATAGAGAGAAGAGAACATTAAGAATTTTGTATCAGAATGTTGATAAATTCTTTATGTGCGTTGGGATTTTAATCCCAGGTTACCTGCTGCGATATGTCTGAAGATGGATTGGTGTGGCTGGAACTGACTCAACACCTCAGGACGTGCTAATACATGTGAATGCATCAACATATAAATCGGTATTTCTCTTCATTCAGTTCTGTGAAACCAGAAAGATCTCACGTGTCTCTCTATAAACGTATGATTTGAAAACAGCGACAACAACAAAATGTCTCTTCTATAGCTAATCAGGTAAGTAGAATGAGTCTTTCAGGGATCCAGCCTCTGAGAGATATAAACATTTCACACAAGATCAGAAAATCAATAGCATGGATGCACTTTAAAGCTAAAGCAAAGAGGAGTGATTGTATAAACTCACACATTTTCCTGAGCAGCGTCACTGTTATTAAATTAGCAGCCGAGTGTACAATAACAGGAGAAGAAGAAACTCCATAGTGTTATGTATTAATACAGTGGTACAGAGATCTTATCATACACAAACAACACAGCCTACATCCCCATCCATTACTGATGGGATTTCTACAGAGGAATGATGTATTTACTAATCAGTGTGAATTGGCATGTTTTGTTTGACTCAAAACTCATGCTGCACAGTGGAGAGCGACATGTGTAGTCTACTGCCTAGAGTATGTCTTTGCAGTTTTACTGTGTTGGTTGTTGAAATGTCTCTGCACCAATACCACCAAGATACATTCCTACATCTTTATTGTACTTGATGAATTAAGAGATTGCAATTTCACTTAGCCAGGACCGCCTATCAGCAGCAGAATAGATGTATCTTTGGATTTGTTGTGAAGCTGATGGCGGGAGGTTAAAGGCCTTTATCTTCTACAGGTACAGTTGGCTGGTGACCGTGGTCATTTTTCCTCACTAGAAAAAAAGAAAAAGAGAGAGGGATTTTTTCTTTGTCATTGCAAAGCACAACAGTGAGTGTAAAAGCCATTTATATATAGAAACGCATTTAGATTTAGACCTTATATATTTCTTTATATAGACAATTCTGTATTACTTTTACTTTATAACTTGTACTAGGTTGGTGTAGCCTATATTCACAAAATGCTTCATGTGTAATCTTAATTGCCTTAAATTAATATTCCTCACTCATTGGTTCATAGTTTTAGCAGAGAAACGTCATCATGCTTGTTTCATTTAGTGGAGAGAAGAAGAAGCCGTTGTGCTAGGGAGCAAACTAGTTTATGACTGTGCCTTATCTTTGCATAATGAAATAAATAGTAAAACTAAGATCATGGAGTAAACAACTTCCTTGTAGTCACGCATCAACTATATGCTTTTTTGGGCTCAACAGTTAAAAGCAGCTTCAACATACAGAAGAAACTGCAGTTACAGTGGGAGTCATGGCTGAAGGCAGAAGACAAATGAAGTCTACCAGATAAGTTCAAGGCCTAGATTCACCTTCCATGGATCCTCTGCCCATTTCTAGTTTATGAATCCCACTGTCTACTGTCAAGGGCTTTGATATTAGATTAACCACAACGTCTGCAGGCTTACCACAAAGTGGCATTACTTTATATGGGCTGAGGAACAGCTTCAGAAGCCTGAATGAGGATTTTGTGGTTATGTAAGGGAAGTGCCATAGTGAAGGGAATCCAGGGACCGTAAGGTTTCTCTGGCTGATACAGAAGTAAGAACTGGGAGGAAGTGGAGGATACAGTTGAGCAGGCTGAGTCATGGCTGTGTCATGGCACGCTAGTGGGGCCAATGGGACCCGACAGCTATACCGACACCGAATGGTCCAGGAGGAAGTGCCAACGGGGCTAGAGAAATGACATGCTAGGATAGTGGGGATAGAGCAGCAAGGTGCATGGAACGATTTAATGGACCATTAAATCTCTTGGTCAAAGCTTCGGCAGGCCAAGCCTCAGTGTATGGAGTTCATGATTCATTCAGTTTACAGTGTCCTCCCCGGTCCATCCCACCTCATCTGAGTCATCATAATGTCCCCTGTGCCTCAGGAGAGGAATGATGAAGCATATTAACAGATCCTATCCCAAGAAACTTGGCAGTGGGATGCTTTCATTGGTGACGCAACCCGGTGGTGAAAGCTGTAGCAGACACCATCTGCAGAAACATCACCTGTGGCAAGCTGCTCCGCCCACAAAGGCAGGCCGTGGGGGGAAATCCACAGCCCTAGTTGAGCTGAACAGCAGAAGCCTGGAAGCTGAAGACTGACCTTTGGAAGCAGTTCAAATACCCAGAAACCATCACAGCAACCACAGTTTGGTCACAGTTTGTGCTGCTCTCTGACACATTAAGACAGGTGGTCATGCTTGGGCTGACTGTTATTTGGGGGGGATCAGAACAAGGAAGGAGACAAGAGGAAGAGGACAAGGGTTTGCAGAACAGTCTGTCTGCTGGGCCTACAGTCTCTTGTGCATCACAAGCGTGCACAAGAGAAGGTCCATCAAAACCACCACAAAGTTTGCAGAGAGATAGCTGTCGATCGAGAGGAACGATCTACGGACGTCGCTTGCTGCTCGGACACAAGCCGAGGACTGATCAACTCCAGCTGGGCCGCCTGTGTGAGACCGTCTGATGATGAAAATGCAGAGACACCCAGTGACCCCAGGCTACATCAGTAATGATGTGTCCGAGTACATCACAAGATGTACTGTGTGTATAATCCAATTAAAATGATGTAATAGTCATCATGTTGTTTATGGCGTCATAATAATAACATTATGGTTTCATAATAATGCCAATATGATTTCACTTGACTGAATTGTCAGTGACATCAATGTCAAAACACGCTGAATGACAAGTTAACTGGAAACACGACTAAAGTCTAATTCCATCTAAACACAGCAGGATTTAATGCTGGCCTATATAATTATGATTCAAATTGCAGTTTCAGCAGCTATAATACTAATAAAAACATAATTGATTGAAAAATGATAACATAATAACAGGGCAGCACAGTTCTGATCAGTTCATTCACTTTAGGCAATGTAATAGAAAAAGCTATGCATACTGATTATGTAGTCATTCATACCAAGTAGACGTCCAGCTCGGAGTCTGATTGGCTCCTGCTGAGGGAGGGCAGGGTGTCATCCAGTGCAATTGTGGAACTGGAGGCACGCCGGTCTTCACTGTGGAGAAACAGGAGAGTCATGGTAACTGGCAATTAGCAATACTGTAATAACGGTAACCAGCAGGTGATCTGTGTATAAGAACTTGTTTGAGGAATGTAATTCCAATTCTCAATTTAAAAGTACGGTTGTTTTTCTAAATTCCTGAAAAACTGACGAGTCTTCGATCCGACAGCAGCATACACGCTACCTGTTTTCAGGGTCCTCTTCATCTTTTGTGGTGCACTCCAAAGAGACAGAGTGGCTCGGCCCAGCAGATCTCGGGACGAGGTCTGGGTGCTTGGAGGAACTAAACACTGTTGCAAAAAGCAGATCCTGAATGAATGAGTGAACCATAAAATGAAGCAAAGGAGGAAATCATATTTTGAAGTTATATGTAGAGCTCATCAGAGGTAACCCTAACTTGAACTTTACAGGTCTCCTTTGAAAATTAGCTCATTCATCTCAAGAGAAAAACCTGGGCAATTAAGCCAGAAACGTCCACCTAGCATTATATTTAGCGCACTACATTGTATGGTAACACTTAAGCACACAAGCTAGCTTAGCTGGAATGTTAAAAGAGGTAGCATTGAGCAGTGGACACCCAGAGATGAAACATGTATTGCCAAAATGCAGTGGATTTGACTCTTGTACTCCTTACGTTATTTGTAAGTTGCTCTGGATAAGAGCATAGATCTAAATTGTAATGTAATATAAATGTATTCCTCTAAGCTTACGCTTTCCGTCCAGGTTGTCCATGCTCTGGGCTTTCTTTTTCTCCTTCTGCTGCTCCTTGGGTGGAGACAGGAACTGCTGAGAGGCCGACTTCAATACATAGAGGGAACCCCTCTTCCTCTTTGAAGATGCTCCTCTCAAAGCTGAGAGAGAGAGAGAGAGAGAGAGAGAGAGAGAGAGAGAGAGAGAGAGAGAGAGAGAGAATCACTCAGTAAATCTGACTACATATTAATGCTACGTAGAGAATACAGGAGTTATGTTGGAGGAGCAACTTACGGTGAATCTTTTTGAATACAGTTGAGCCCATGAATTTCAAAAATCTGTCTGCATAAAAATTAGGCCTGTGAACTGACACCGTGTCCTAAAAGACAAAGAAATAAGTCAATACACACACACACACACACACACACACACACACGCTCATGCACACACATACACACACACACACACACGCTCGTGCACACACACACACACACACACGCTCGTGCACACGCATACACACACACATACACACACACACACACATGCACACATACATGCATATAGTCAGATACGTCAGACCTATGAAAGCCTAGGCAAGGAGTTGCGTACCCCATCATGTACAAGGGCTTTCCAGGAGTGTTCCACCTTCTTGATGAACCTGAGGAAACAACATGCCATGATGAATGATAAATAGTACACACGTTACTCATCACCCCTTTAATTACTTGTACACACAGTAGATATCGTTCATTTAATTACTAAAGGATTGGCTGTTCCTGCGCTCCGACCCCTCTGGTGAAATGTCTGTGTGACTCAAAGTGACATGTGAAGAAACTAATTCCTGTTTACACTGTGTGTAATATGGTGACTGAATTGAAGTGCTCTAAAATGCCATACGTGTCTTACCTGTAGGACTGCAGGATATCAATGATTCCTAAAAAGATGAGCAACTTCTCATCTTTATGTCTGGCTGGGATCCCACCCATTCTGAAAGAGATGAGGAAGGTACACTTTACTAACAGTGACTACTCAGTACTGTGCTTTCTTGTCTTATATTGATCAGTGGGCTGAGAGTGTGCAGATTGAAGTGCACATGTGTGTGTAGGATTATGTATGAGGAGAGATTAAAGAGAGAGCGCAACAGGGGCCAGTTCCCCTGTGACAAAAGGCTTGGGCCCCCCTATGGCCCCCTAAATGAGCAGTATTCATTTACTGAGTCACTGATTGCAAATAGCGGCAACAAGGGCGTCATTTGACGGAAATGATCGCGCTGCTTCCCAATATTGGCCGCTTGATGGGAGTGCCACTGAAATAACGTAGGCGGTGTCCCGATAGATGATTGACAAGTGATCTCCTACCCTGAAACATACACACAAATTCCTCCCAAATATTAAAACCCAATGTAACGTCTTCCTGGGTTTATTTCAAACTGCCTAGTGACTTTCATCTGGCATGGACCGAAGGCTGCACCTGATTGGTCGAACGCACCACGTGTTGGGCTGTCCTTGGTTTCTGTCACCGGTTTTCAAACTGGAAAAACATGGCGGCTCGTTCAGAAACTTTCTCTTATTTCACCTAAACAGTCCACCGAAATCTGTCTTGAGGCATTACATTTTACTCTGCTGCTAAGATGAAGAAGAAGAGGAAGAGATGCAGCAAAACCATACAGGCATTGGTCAGAAATAGCACACACACGCTGTTGTTGTAGGTAGCCCTAGCGAAGTGAGCGATTAAGAATGACCGAAGTGTTAAATCATTCCTGAAAGTTGTGAAAGGCTCCGAGTAGACCTTTCAGATGGAGAAGCTAAATATCATTAATTAATGTTTAGAGCTGGCTTACATTTTGTGGCCATTATCTCAAACTGCTTCAGAAAAAATTCGTTCTAATTTACAAACGTCACAAACTTGTCATTCAGTAAACCATTTTTCCACTTGACATACTGTAGGTTGTCCTGTCAAAATGTGGTAAGAAATAGGATATTGTTTATGTCTTGTAGTTGCAATCGTCCAGAACCGCCACTGAGAGAAAGAGGGAGACAGAGAGAGAAGCAAAGACTGGCCTTGTATGAACTTGCACTTTAAAATGTTTTGAGAATCGTTTCGGTATCCTAAAGCCCTCACAACCACACTTTCACAGGGTAACAAAAACATTTGACTTTGAAACACCTTGAATTGGTTTGGAAACCATTTGAAAACCATTCAAGGGTTTTAGCTATGTGTTAAGTGAACGGTCATCAAAACATTATTGTCTCTACATCTCTGCACACTGCATAAAAAACATCTCCATCAATTACCATAGTCTCTTGCAAGCTGTAAAAATGCTAAACTGATTTTTGCATGTCCTACAAAGCCAGAGAGACAGAGGAATTGTGTTTACAAAGTCGGAGAGGGGAAAGAAATAGTGTGCAAACGTTTTCTCACGTGTCATCATCAGCCACGGGTTCGGGGGCCCTGATATTCCCCTGGATGGACTCAAGGGCAGTCGAGTAGAGGACCTTCTGTCCTCTTCTGCTGTCGCCTCGGCTTCCCCTGCCCAGTGTCTTCTGGTCCAACACGTGGATCCCCAGCAGGAGACTGTAGTCCATGATCTTGAAGCTCTGCAGCACCTGACAGAGGCATAGACATAACTAAATAAACCTAGGCATGAAGCAATTACACTGTATTATCATTAAAAAACAAGGGGCGGCGAGGTGGCATAATGAATTAATCATCCAGAGGTCCTGGGTTCAAGTCCCCATGCCAACAAGCATATGCCCTGTTTAAGTGTCTTTGAGCCAGCCGAGGTGTTGTTCTGTAGCTGACCTTGACCTCTGACCTCCCTGAGAAGAGGGCAAGCGGAAAGAGAATTTCCCTTCGGGGATCAACAAAGTTTCACATTATCATTATTGTGCTGTATTACATGACCTTTTAGGCACTTACCCAACTCTTTTATCCAGAGCTAATATCAATTTAACGATGGGCATCTAATTAATATAGTAAAATAGAAACCGGCCATGACATGTGAACGGTAAAAATAATACATAAATATGCTTTTTTACCACCCACTTATTAAACGTTTCTAAAACAAGCTCTGAATTGACCTCTCAACCTTTGGCAGATGCCCAAGCAAGTCCCAGTTAAAGGGGATCTGCAAACCAAACATACAGTACAGCATAAGCCTCAATCCCTCTGACCAAACGCTGATGTCATGTAGTAACTCCTGTAAACAAAGAGGCCTTTACATTCTACTGAGTTACCTAATACACAAAGCGAGGGCATGCAACGGCCCGATAACAGCACATTACGCCTGGACTGGCTATTTGCTGCTGCTGGGTCCAGTTCCTAAGCCTAGTAATATGAGTCAGGTGCTTTGCCCTGCTGGAGGTAATCCTGGAGGAGGCCGCTGTTATTTCCCTCTAATCAAATAATAGGCAGGCACAAAGAGCTTGGAGGGAGAGAGAGTGGGATGGAGGGAAGGGGGCACGGCTGGTGGAGTGGGGCCGTCATGCTTACACAATATTATCGGAGGGCAGAGGAGTGCAGGGTTCGCCAGCTGACTCCAGTTCATGCTGTGTCAAAGAAAGATTGAAGCCTAATGTGATGCCTGGGCGGTTTTATTCCTAGCAGATACATTACGTAGGTCCGACGTGAACTCACCCGACAGTCCCTCTGCAGGGTTTTCATCAGGGCGTTGTAGGTGTCGGCGTCAAAGTGCAGGCCCTCGTGCATCTCCTGGAAGTCCAGGTCTTTGAACGTGGGTGAGGACTTGACGCGCTCTTTGCGCGAGGCGCGGCGTTTGTGCGTGGATCCCTTCAGGTCGTACTTGTAGTGCATCTTCATGGCGCGCGGCAGCACGTTGTTCATTACCACCACGCGGACGTTGACGCCGCCGCACTGGATGCAGTAAAGGCCGTAGAACTTGGGCAGCAACGTCCTTGGGTTCTGATTCAGGTTCTAAAACAGTAGGAGTGAGCAGAAAAAATCCTTTATTGGGAGAAAATGTTAAACAGATGTGATAGATGTCAAAGAATCAATACTATCAATGTAGTGCAGTTGAGTCCTGAGCACAGTGAACATAAGGATTGGACTTGGATTGTGTCTGAGTCTTAGATGCTATTCAAGTGTCTGAAACCCTTCTGAATTCCAGATAAGTTTTCCATTTTTGACATACAAGGTTTTCACCCGTCAGAAGCAACATGCATAAAATCCCTGAGCTGAGTTGAGTTAAGTGTTTGACTATAACTTTGCATATATCTTTGTAGCTGCTATCGACATGTAAATCCTCACGTGTGTTGGCACTGACCAGAGGTCAACATGGTGTTTGCGTTGGAGGGAGAGGCTCACCATGTAGTAACCAGGAAGCAGTTTCTGCAGGAACTCGGCCTCTTTGTGCTGCACAGTCTTAATGATGAACTCATCATCGCTGGTAAGGTAGAACCAGGAACTACTGGCGCCAGGGTTGGACAGCTCGATCAAAGGCTCATTACAGATGGAGTACTGCAATTCAGACAGTGGTAACAGCCTTCGTATGACAAAGTGTTGCGGTAAAATCAGCTGAAATTCTCATCAGATTGTGCTGAATCAGAATGATGCTTATTATTGTGTGTGTGCCTCAGTGTGTGCGTGTGTATTTCTGTTTGTATGCGTCAGTATTGTCTCCCCACACTAACCAGATAGTCATCTGGTTTGATGCCAAACAGCTCCCTGAAGTAGCGAAAGGCTAGAGGTGCGTAGGTTTTCAGGCGGAAATCTGGGAAGTGGTGCGCTGGAGTCAGGGTGCTTCCCTCACTGGTGACCAAAGCAAAACAAAAATATATTTAAGTCAGTACAAGAAAAACAACAGTATAAAATAAGACAGTTATTCAATTCAGTTATTTACATTTAAAATGTTTCTAACTATTTATAATGCAAGTACTTGCATTGGGGCAGGATGTGCTATGGAATGACTGCAATCTATGAATTTAGGCTTACTGGTGGTGCTGAACATCAGCTAAATGCCCAAAATGCAAATGTGTGTAAGTCATGTATGTACCTGGGCAGGAAGACACTCTCCACCACGGAGAAGTCCTGCATGAGAACGTCTCTGTCTGGTTTGGAGCTCAGGTTGCCCACAGCATAACCAATGCCCAGCTGGATGGCACCTTTCAGGGCAGCCGCTGTGGGCTACAACCACAAAAGAAGAAAACCAAAGAACTGAGATGCGCTTTTTCAATCTCCACAGGACTGATGTACAGAGCAAATACACTGAAGAATGTATCAAGAGTTTCATTCTTTAATACGATCTCTACCATTTGACAAAAGACAAACACACCCTTACAAGACAAGTGCTGTCATCAAAGTTAAACATTCAAGCTATTAGCAATTTTAAGACTAAGATTACGTCACTATGCAACTATACAATTAGCAACTTTGTGATTGTTGATTGATAACGTACTACAGACTCTCATTTCATACTTTCCTCTCATTGAGGCATGGATTCTTCCAAGGCAAATCACAACAGTCGCACGGACTCGTTGTACAGTTATGAGATCATGTCTGAAATGTAAGCCTGTCGAGTTTGAGACAGTTTGAGATGAAGCAGACTGCCGTTTCTATTGGCATCAAGACATTCTGGCCTCAAGACAGTATTGGAAGATGTCACTGGATGAATGTGAGAATTTGTGGCAACTTTAGTGAAGATCTCTCTTCTGTTGACATTTTTTTAAATTGTACTATGCATGTTTTGGGATGAAAATGACGATGCTTCATGATAATTCATAGAAATAATCATAAAAAATGCAAAGAATAACATTTGGAAGCAAACTGACAGTAAGCCTAGAACAGGATTCTTTGGATTGTAAGATAACCACGTACTTCAATGCTAAAGATGTATTCATTTTAACTAGACAGTGCAGCCTTAATATAAAAACAAAACAAAAAAACTCGTAATTAAAAAATAACCCTCTAATAATTAAATTGAACTGATCTGGGAAAGTCTGTGAATTTTCCTCAATTAAACGGAACTGCAGTGAAATCTCTCTGTAAGCCAGACGCTGCAGCTGATCTACCTAATCGCTCTGTTACATAATGCTGCTGGCATTTGGTGTTGATTGATTGATTGATTTTATTAGACAACATCATTTTAAAGAAAAATACAAACTCTGCCAAGGCATTGAGTGCATATCATAAAAGGAAGCGTCAGGATAAAACAATAAAGCCCAGAGGCTTATTTCCATTGTGTTTCTCTTTTTCTTACTTGAACTGAAATTTTACACAGTCATTTATGTATTGAGGGAATTTCATGACCCTTGGGCCCTTGAAACCTTTGAAACCCCCATTGAATAATATCAAAAATACATGGGAATCAGTGAG
>OMLI01039207.1:2173-13062 GCA_900302605.1 Rondeletia loricata
TCGTATTTAAACGGTCAAAAACACATGAGCCATAATGTGCACCATTGGGTACTGGGGGTACAGCAAGTCATGTGATTGATACACATTAGAGGTCTTCAGTGTACCTTATTTTTTGTTCTCTCTTGTTGTTTTCCTCAGAGGTCTGTGTGCCTCATCTCTGGATACATCATAGCATTACATAACACTGCTCACATGCAGGGTGTTGCTGAAATAGCACATGTGTGCTCAGTCAACCTTCCCTGGCTAAATGACATTTTAAAAACACAGACTCAAAAAAATACAAAAATCCTGCTATCCTATTCTGAGTAATGCCTGTATCTGAGCGATGGTGCCTGGTTGATGGTCTGACCTGGTGCAGGTGGAGTTTGACCACTTTGAATGGCCTCAGCTGCAGAGTGATGATCAGCACTGTTTTAGCCATGACCAGCCACTGATGAAGAAGTGCTCTGCTCCTGCCTGGCCTCAGCTCTGCATGGTAAGGCTGGAGCTTGTTTAATCCGGATTTTACTGGGTTTTACTGGGTCATGTAGTTGTTATTTTTCAGTATCCGCTTTCTTGCTTACCAGATTTCCTCACGACTAGCTGACATTAGCTAATCCAGGCTAGCTAAGGGGTTGCAGTTGATCAGCTTCCAAAGTCAAACAATTCCGGCGCTGGCTGACACAAATGAATCGTTGTTTTTGAACGACTCTTTAGAGTGAGTGGGGTTCAGATATATTTGCTTTTTGAATGGCATGGATTCTACCGTCTGACATTTACTGTTTTCAGTCTATCAACCAACTAATGCTATCACCCTGGAATGATTTAACAGTATATTGCCCATCTATAGGTACAGTATGGCCATGCTAACAGGATTATTTTCTATTATTAGTTTTACTGTTTCTGCCACTCTCTATGGCAGATTGGTATAGCACAATGGTGATTCAACCAATACCAAGTTCATGAAAGCTTTTACATTTGCTTTTCTTAACACAGTGCTACCATGGCTGAACAGACAAGAAGAGCGCCACCTACAGAAACTCAAACTTCATCAACAGAAAATCCAAGGACAAAGATTGGACACACTGTTTGATTGCCAAGTGATCTCTGGCAAGCGCAGTGCAAAAACACCACAACAATGACACATATCACCAAAGATGTCGCCAAAAAACAAGGATCTCGCAGATTTCCAGTGAAAATTATGATAAGAAATAAAATATTAAGTTAATCAAAACATGTATGAAAAACCCTGTGTGAAAACCAACAGAGAACATTTGCTAGAAAGAGAGGGGCAGTGACATTTAAGAGTTCTTGAGAAGCCATGGCCCAGCTCTGCAAGGTGCATCCAGAAGCTGAGAGGTGAGCGGCACGCAGCAGTAGGCTGGTGGAATAAAGTGACCAGGAGGCGAGAGGAACCCATGTGACTGACTGAGAGAGTTGAGCTTATCTAGCTATGAATATTTCAGACGGCAGTGGGGTGTGTTATTACAACTCAGCGTGAGCCCTCACAACATGGGGCAAGACACATGTGCCATCACAAGATGGGACAGAGCGCACACAACCACACACACACACACACACACACACACACACTGCAGTTCGTTCGAACAACACATTCTCTACAATATATGTTCCCTTAATTCAATATACTAGCTAATCAATAAGCAGGATAAAGTCGGTGAGTTGTTGTTTACACACTATCTGAAACCTGTGAGCATGGAGGCTGTCCATGTTGCAATGAAAAAGCACCACTGCAAGTACAAAGCATGAAATAAATCCATGTGCAGCACTTTACTTGAGTTGGAACAGTCCTACAGGGCAAAAAGACCACTTAATAAATATTCTGTTTGCATGGACTGGCTGCCTAGGGGTCTGCAAACTAGTACAACAAAGCAGCTCCACTCAGCTAGCTAACAACCCAGAGTCCCAGACCCTCTGGCCATTCTGATACATTCCCCCTTCAGTTCAGCAGCGCTGCCTCTCGAGCCACCATCTCCTTTACTAAATAAAGTAGTGTCTGGAGATGGGATTGTCATGGGAGTGATGGGAGGGCATATTTTGGCTTACAATACCCCAAAACATGTGGAGAGATAGTGGGAGTATTATGCTATGGGAGTGCAATACTTGTGTATGTGTGTATGTATGTGTAATAGGCTTACTGTTCAAATAAAATGCCTACAGTGCACGTAGACTGACATGGACAGAGCTTATCGGTAATGCTGAACACGACAGGATAGTCATGGACGCAAAAGCACAAGCTCACCAAGTAGAATGTTTGGTTAAGAAAATACAAAAGCTGAATAACGACATAATGTAAAAAATACAATTTCAAAGCAAATTAAGTTGTTGGATTGAACCATAAGATTAAAGTTGAGCACTGAAGATTGGCCTTGCTCATTGTACCATGGTCATAAACTCAGAAGCAGAAATGTGACTGTAATTCAAAGCAGCAAATGCCAAAAGATAAATAAATATATAGAAAATGAATAAAAAGTTAAAGACCATTATCAAGGTCAAATGAGTATTTCCTTGTGCTATATTAGTTCATGTGGAGTTCGGTGACTGTTCTGGCCCAGAAAACGAATGCAGATCTCTCCATCCAGAAACAACCGCTCCTCACGGTGACTTCCACTACCTACCAACATGGACACCTGAGACAACGGCGAAGCCCTGTGCAGGGAACAGCCAGTCCTATGCATTATACATTAGCCTTTAGTTATTCATCAGAAAGGGTGCATATTAACCTGTGAGCAAGCAAGAGAGCACCATTAATATTCAGCAGATAGTGCTATTTAAACAGGACCAGAAATAAATGGAGCGAGTTGTAAATGACAGGTAATTAAGACACGTGTGGTTGGTTGGAACTCCCCGCCAAGCATCTGATCACAAGTACATAGATAAACAATTTAACTGGAATCATTTTTACATTCTTGTACTGAATTTGCAGCTTTAACGATTATATTATGTTACAAATATCACTTGAATTTTTATCAGTTCTTGATTATACTTACCTTAGAATTTATATGTCAGAGCATCAGTTTCTTTTAATAAAATTTTTTATATACTCTGCATATATGATCAAAGATGTTTAATGATTTTGTTTGAGTGGTTCAATTTAAAAGTTAATGCATTTTCCAAAATCCATCCTTTTTACAGGCTGTTTCAGACTAACTCCAGTCATGTATTAACACTAGACTTGGTCTTGATTGACACCCCTCACCAAACAGCTGCTAATCAGGCCAGTTTAGAGCTTTTGAACTGACACACCCACTGGAAAGCCTCATTTGAATAATGGGAGCTGGTGTTGTCGGCCAATCAGGGTCCAGTATTGTGTCTGTTCTGCCTCTGAGGACTTGCTCTTCAAATTCACTCAATAAAAACCCTTTTAACTAAATGACATTTATTCGCAAAACATCATGAAAAACACTGTTCTTATCCTGAACCATAGTGTATTTGAAAACAAAATCATGAAAACTGAATAACATGAGACCTTTAATGTTCATTTATCCAGGGAAAATTGACTGAGCATGCATGCTCTTTTCCAGCAACACAATCTTTTCACAATCAAACACACATTCACCCTTGGGTGCTACCCAGTACAACCATAGTCTTCTTCTGTTGGAGCAGCTCCACTGGAGCAGCTAGGGGTTAAGTGCCTTGCTCAAGGGCACTTCAACAGTAGTTGTTACGGGATGGGGAGAGGGTTCCCAGCCATGGACGACCCTCTGGTCACAAGCCCCCTACTCTAACTTCTAGGCTATCATGCCCCCATTTTAGCATTTAATGTAGACAACCATTCCCGTTGTCAGCCAGTCACCCAGAAAACTCAAGAAATGCTACTTGAGATAACATATCAACAAATAAGTTATGCCTGACATTGCTGCGGCAAATATTTATATCTTTATAGACTTGACAGAAACATTTATGTCTCGGTGGAAAGTCCAAACTCAATATTTTACAGAGCCAATTAAACTTTTTACTGCATTTCAGGGAGAACAAAATGAGGGTGAGAATACTGCCAACGCAACTGAACTGGAAAAGTTAATAAAACTCACTCGTCTCGTGGAAATACAATTCTTCAGCTGAACCAGTTAGCTTTTGAGTTAACACAATGAGCTTTCTATCACGCACAATGTCATTCTTTCAAGGATTATGAAATAAAATAATTTGTGTATGAGAAGTTTAACAAAAAGCAGAATTGCTATTATCATTACTCGTGTGCAGAAAGCCCCATCTCAGCATTAACAGTAGCATGTGTTGACTTACTGGGTTCAGTTCTTCCTGCACTGTTGCCAAGGGAGCTGCTGTAGATATACATGGATAATCTGGAAGGGCTGTGAACAGCACTTTAACCATGTTGACTTTAACCTACAGCAGCGCTACCAGCTCTGGACAAAGCCGGAGGCTAAGGCTAATGCCACTCGAATGCACCTGAGCAGTGGTGCAAAAGAAGCAGCAGCTCCTCCATCATTAAATTAGGGGGAACAAACAACTTTTACACCTCCACTCACCATTTTTCTGGTGTCATGTCATCCAAGCTGCAGTTTTTTACTTAGAATTCAGTGCACATTGCAAGCCAATTAATTTGTTTCTGTTTGTTTGTAGTTAAAATGTGGGGTTTGGAAAAGGTTGCAAGTCAAGGATGAAATTGTAATGCTGCCCACTTTCACAAGCGCTTTGATTACAGGGAGAGAATTTAGTTTTAATTTGCAGTCCCTGTCATTTCCTTAAAAGATCTGAAGGGGTTGTAGGAAATGGACAAATCTGCAAGCACTTGCAGCATTTGAGGTGAACTGTTGATTTTGAGGGGAAAAACTAAATCTTGCAGTCGCAAAGCTGCAGATCCTTGAGGGGAGTGTTGAATGACCTGCCAAATCTAATTTTTGTGTGTGTAGTGTGTATTTACCAGAGTAGCTAGGAAAATGTATTGTGTCAGCGCCAGGCAGTTCTCTCTGTTATAGAAGTTCAGTGACCCATTATTCAGTGGTGTGGTGTGCAGTGCAGTGCAGTGCAACAAAGGCAACAATCAAAATCCTTTGATGGCATACTGAGAAATTGCATATTTGACTCCAGTACTGCACCGGTCAACTGATTATAGGTCTGAATGCAATAGAAGGTCATATAAAGGTTCCAGCCAGGGCATAAAGGCAAATGCCGCTCATTTTAATAATTCATATGTAGTTTTCAAATGGGGTTGGACAGTCTAATCACACCTCTGTACCAAGGCTGGAAAAATTAAACCAAGACTTAAATCTGTGAGTTCATACTGCTGTATAGCCTGTAGCTGCTCTCTTGGCAGTGAATGGGGGATTGACCTTGTCGAATCAGTGTTTGTGTAAACATTTGAATCATTTGCAACCATTTAGATATAAATGAGTATCTACTGTACATCCAGAAAACGTACCAAGAGTCACAGAAAATCATCCTGGATACTGTCACTGTCACCTCTCCCTTGGCAATGGGAGACAGAAATGACTGTTCACTAGAATAGAACAAAAGTCTAATGGACTATATTTCAAAGCTGAAATTCAGTGGCATTGCCCTTTAAAATGATTATATTTGATCCCTTGTCCCGTTTAGCCTATTAACGCCACTCAGAAAATGCGAGAGAAGAGGACACGAATGCCACATAACACTGAGTGAGTGGAAGGCTGGAACAAGGCTAAGAGACGCTGACTGGGTGCAACCTTCAGCCCCGCAGACAATGAGACCCATCACTCAGCGCCTGGCACGCCATACCATGGATCATATTTACACCCAGACAGTGAAGCGGGACTCCAGGGAGGTGTGGAGATGCACAGGAAGCGGAGGTCACTTGACCAGAGACAACCTATAGAGGCCTGCGAGAAGAAAACAGCAGCCATACATCATGCCAGAGACCATCCATCACCCAGACCACTCGATTAGAGGCAGCCGCTCAGAGACGTGCCGCAGACACACTGGCCCTTGAGGGACAAGCCAGTGACATAGCCTCCTATATATCCACCGTGTGCCTCTTACAAGCCGGACACTATACACAGGTCAAAAGTGTCAGGATGTACACCATTTAGTAACAGATGATGTCATTAAGCAAGATGATTTTTGTTATCAGTTGTGATATGATGCTATGTGCGTGGTTAGATAGTGAAGAGATGGTGTAAACTATTTTGACTTGAAACTATGCATTACGCTAACATAGAAGCACTTACACAAAATTATTTAGTTATTTTCTTCTTTCTCCAGAATACCAGAATACCTGGAGGTATTCTGGTGATGGATAAAGAAGCACACTGGAAGGTTCAGCTGTTGAAGTAAGGGTGCTGTAGAGGAACAATGTCCCGATAGTGACAAGGAACGATGCTCTAGTGCTGTATGCAGACCGAGCCCTTAGAGCAGAGTGTCTATTTACGGAGCAGTCAAGAAGGATCTGGCGACGGTTACAGAAGTCTAGCCTAGTTCTACAGTCACTGTGGAATGTTTTTGGATGAATGGAAGCGTAAGTATGAACGAAAGCGATTTCCAATGTTCCAAAAAGTAAGCATTATTCTGAAAGCCAAGAAACTTTCTTTTACATTCCAACATTAAAGGTGTGTTGATTGTGATACCTTGGTATAATTACCATGAACAAATGAGACTGTGGTCGAGAAGATTGCTAGTCTCTATCTCATGCCAGTGGTATTGTTAGTGCTGGTGTTCCTGTTCCTGTCGCAAAGAGGATGTTGCCATTGCAAGAAACGCTGAAAGCTTTAGCTCTGTTGTTGCTAGAAGAACATACCTCTTCCTGTTTTGTGCAGTAAAGCAATCCAGCAGATTATTTGCACCAAAATTAAAGAATTCTGGTTACGCTTGTAACAAACCAGTAACAAAATCATTTGATATTGGCTAATATAGCAACAAAAACTGAATTAAATAAACTTTAAAAGGAAAACATTATTCCAAATCCCTAACTGTAAATTCTGCAAAATAAAGCCTATGTTTGTGTTTATTGGTTTATTGGTTTATTTCTTAATCAAGAATATTAGTCTGTTTGACTAATGGTTACTTAATATTGTGTTGGATTACTGGATTACTTGTGATTATTATTTCAAACAATGAATACTTTTTTACGGTGTACTTCGCTACAATATACACAAAGGCAATGTAGAGCCGGATGGTGATCGGCACAAATGAAACGCCTGACACACTGTAGTCGATCTGCTGCATAAACAGCACGTCATCCTATCAGCCACTTCACATGGCTCTGCCTTTCCAACAAATATACACTGTTCTTTGGCCTTCACCTCTCATTCACCCACATACTGTAGCTGCTGACGCGTAATATAGTGACACACAGACACACACAAAGCTGAGCTAGAATTTTCTGAACCTCAAAGTGGCCTATATTATTTTCAACATCTCTCTCTGTAATCTGGTATTTTCCTGGAAATGTTAGGGGCATTTTCCCTAAAATTCCTAGCTTTATAAATAGCAGATAGCAAAGTACAGACCCACAAAAAATACTGTACATCAGAAAGTTCTACCTGAGCCAATGGAAGGTAGTGGTGTTTTCGGAATATCAGACTAAATAGCCATACCTTCCACAGACCTAGCAGGGTGATGTTTGCGACCCTTTCTCTAATTTCTAATTGTGTATATTTATAATCACATCTCTCATGTCTTTGGAAGACAAGCCCTTTCATCCTGCAAGAAAACATTTGACACGCAGAGACGTGAGTATAGGTTAGGCCCTTCAGGCTCATTGAAATGCTGTATTGTTTAGCTACAAAAGCAGCAGACAGCAAGAGACGGCAGCTCTAAATTATATGTCTGTGCATGTTTGGCTCTTGAAGGAGGGAGTGGTGAAATAAATATACGTGCCCTTGCATGAGGTCTGATGCTGGTGGACAGGTGGTGAAGATTAATTTGTGCTGCTGGAACAGGAAGGTCCCACGCACATACAGCACAGTGTGGCTTGAGCAGCTGTCTGGAAAAGAGAGGAGAGTGGAGAAAACACAGGGCCACTTCTATAACTCCCCTCCAGTGAGCGCTGGTAGAGGATGAAGGTGAGGAAAGATTAGACATAAATGGATACGCCTGAACTTCCAGTGATGTAGCCCTTTTTTCTTTTTTTTTGCAACAGAAAAGGTCTTGTGAAAGAAATTGGCCGTCTATGCTTACATAACTTTTAAAGGTATCACCTCCAGTACTGACACCGAATAATGCAGTACCAATTAGATTACCATTTGCCGTAAGGGTCACTATGTTGGGTGAAAGTCTCCCAGCCAGATATCTCTACTTTGTGATCAGACCACTGCTTTTGGAGGATGTTAAGGTATTGCCATAACTATGTAACTAACGGAGATAGAGACTTGATTCCAAATCCTAAGGGCATATGTGCAGCATCAAGAAATAAATTTCACTTAGAAATGAAATGATAGGAATGATGTCTTTAAGTGTAGCAGCAAGTTGGAGAATTGTTCAGCGTTGGCGGAGGTTTGCGCTCTCTGATTGCCTTCTAGTTTTTCATTTACTTTATCTTTATCTAACAATAAGCGTCAATAAAGTCACTGAAATAATATAATAAAATATTATCGACAGGGATGTCCTGGTAAAAGACAAAAGGATTACTACGCAAACTGAATGCTGAGATAGATGCGACAACAAGGCAAACAGAACACAGACAGCCAACAGAGAATAATGAAGAGGCAATAATGCAATGACGTATGTATATATGCTCGGCCACACCTTCAGGGTGAGAGATTGTAAATGTCAGTGGGCTGTCACTCAGACTCGATCCCACATGGGCAGTGAGATGGAGCCTGCGAAGAGGGAAGACTGAACGACAGGACAGGCATTAGCGTCCTGTCTGACTCAGTGTCCGACTGTCAATCTCTGAATGTGTTTGAGGTTTTTACATTTGCAAGGATCCACGCGTTTTTACAGGTAGTGATGGATTATCTCCATTCAAAACATCACTGTCGGATGTGGTGTCGATTGGTACTCCTCCTCCCTAGATAGCTGTTTAGGGTCTTCCAATCAGATACGCTTTGCAACATTTGAATGGGGTGGAGGTGAAGGGGGAAATCCTGTCTGGAGTTCAGGGTCCAGTAGTGAGTCTGAGAATTTACTCTTCAAATTATTACAGAAACATCATATTAAATAACTATCTGGAAAGCCTCATTGGGTACATACTCATGAAGATGACCCCTTTGATGACTGATCTAGAAATCTCAACATAGACACCTATATTTAGCCCAAGACATGTGTGGCCTAGTTTTATACTAGGTCCCGCTCATCATTGTGACAGGGAACATGTTTGTTGGAATGGGACAATTTCATTGACATTAGCACCTTACTGTAAATTCATGATCATATGCTTTGCTGTAAGTTCACTGAATTAAAAAATGTTTCAATGTCACTTTCAGCTACTTTCTCACCTATTGCATTGACAGTTATCCAATTCTGTATTTCATCAAACCTAATCCCAAAGATGTTCTTAGATGCATGGAAAAGTCTGAAAATCCTTGCTGTCAGGTAAAAACCTCTGAACACCAACTTTGGTGATTTTAATGTTTTAACTTCAATTGAAGGATTACATGCTCCTCTATGGGTTGAGAAAATTCTACCACCCATTGGTTTATGAAACGCTTTCAAAAATGCATGGCCGTCAAGAAACAATGCTGTTTTTCTTAGTTCTTGAGAAGTTGACATTTTGGAGATATGAGGTTTTCACCTGACAACAGTGATATGAATATGACCTATGACAGAGGTGTCCTTCTATTCAAGCTCAGTAGAGCTTTGCACACAGTTGTTTTCAGTCAGCAGATGCCAGCACACAATGACACAATACAATACAAGCCCCGAGCCAAATGGCCACTAGACTTCTTTATTGGTTTTAATAAGTCCCACTTTGGAGAGGACTGGGTTCCTCTGGACACCAGTGTAATATCCCAGGGCTTGAATCAAGGCAGTCCAACCAGGAGGGACTGTCACCAATGACTTCCATCTGTTCAGCAAGTTATGCTTATGAATTCTGCAATTAGATGCATAGTTAATTTTGGCTGTCTATCAGTTTATAGCTATGGCCCCGTTAAGTTTGGTGGTAAAGACCACCAAGCTGTCGAGTGCTGGCACGAAGTCCGGAGCATTTAATCTCCTAGCACAGCGACTCGTGACAGAAGTGAAGAATTTATTGAGTGTCTGGTAGAATCTGCATGCTGTATTTTTTCACACTCATCCCACACTCGTTTTCTTCATGATTAAGACCTAGCATTTCAAAGGGTGATTGACTTTTAGGTTTTTATTCTGAAAAGTTTTTTTTGCATTGCCTGAGATGGATGCAAGAAACATTTAGAGACAGTCACTTTCTTGTAGCTATGTTAGTTAGCATTAAGGGTGCACCAATTCCACATCTACCATGGAAGCATATGGCCTTCATGGGCATATGGCTACAGGCTAATTGAGGCAGCTGCAGGCCAGTAACGGACGGGTTTCTCTGCAGCATGTGGGCAGGGGTGGTAAAAGTACTCAAAAGTTATACTCGAGTAAAAGTATAGATACTTAATAAAAAAATGATTCCAGTAAAAGTAGAAAGTCCCCCATTCAAACACCACTTGAGTAAAAGTACAAAAGTATCAGATTTAAAATGTACTTAAGTACCAGAAGTAAAAAGTAAATATTCAAATTAATTGTAAATAGCCATAAATAAGCAGACCAATTGTTGTGGGAGTGATATGCAATGTTTTAATTGAATATGAATGACAATTGACAACAAACAGAGACAGATCTACAGTCCCCACCCCCTTATTTAAGTGTGTGTGTGTGTGTGTGTGTGTGTGTGTGTGTGTGTGTGTGTGTGTGTGTGTGTGTGTGTGTGTGAGAGAGAGAGCCAAGAGGACAGGAGTGCATTGACTTGCGTGCTCTGTGAAATCCTACAGTAGTACAATCCTGCA
>OMLI01039287.1:6688-17879 GCA_900302605.1 Rondeletia loricata
AGAGAGTCACGACACAGACAGGACAGAGTTGTGTGTGTGTGTGTGTGTGTGTGTGTGGGTGTGTTAGTCATGCCCTGGTCCACTAACATTGTGCTGAGATGTGCAGTGACTGAGACCACTCATGGAGTCTGGGGTGCGAGCCAAAAACACTGGCCTCATTTATACTCTAACCTCTCATCAGGCAATTCTGGGATTAAAGGGACAATGCACTCAAAATTGTTTGTAACAAATTCTAAATTTTTGTCCGGCACTTAGTTATTTTTTATTTTTTGAGACAGTAGGAAAGCTGACAGGGGCACAGATCAGAGGAGACACAGGAACTTTTCATTTTAATTCATGCACTGCTCTTGTTTGGAAAGTATTGTTTTTTTCTCTTTTCTTTTGTTGGAAGGGACAAGGAATGGTCTGACATCCAGTCATTTTAGAGACGTGAGCTTTGTGTTGCACATTATGCCTATTCAGTTCTGCACTACAACCTAAGCTGCAGCGGCTGCAGTGACTAATGCGGGAAAGATGGAAGGATGAATGCAGAATGTAGGACTTTTAAGATGGCTACCACGGTCCAGTGTCTGTGACTGGCCATGAGGGCCGAGAGTCAGCAGAGAGGAAATAGCCATGCTGGTGCTGTACATGCAGCCAAAGTGCTCTATCGATCTGCTGAGCCACTCCTTAATTGCCTTTTCACTCTACAGCTAGCCTGTGCAGCTGAAGCCCACTGTGCATACTTCTTCTCTACTACTCTCACTGTTTCTATAGAATATTAGATTCCATCATTTTCCAAGTCTGGTCGTTTGTTTTATTTCTGACTACCTAGTGTTTTCAAATAGGGACTGGGGCTGCAGTATTAATTGAATTAAAATGATTGGAATCACAATATTTACAACTGCAATGTCTGAATTCCATCTTTTTCCATAGAGGGTAGGCTGTTTCAGTGAAAATAAGGTTTCATCCAAAATGCTACAGATTCATTTTAAGAAAACATGTTACCCATCAAAAACGTAGATGATTCCACTCTCAACAATGTGAGTATTTGGTAGGTAACTGTCTTAAAATAGCTAATAAACCATGTTTTTCCAGAATGCATTATACTTTCATGTCAGCAGTCATTTTGAGGTAGGCTTAGGCCACTTTTTCCAAATGGTGAATATGTGATTTTGGAACAAGATTCTTCAAATGTTCGACAAATGTGAAGTATCTCTAATATCTTTTAGTGTCACACAGAAAATCTGATGTCCTCCTTGTGGATTTGTGATAGCAAACGTCAGTTCAGTTCTCAGTTAGGCTCTTGGTGGGAGTGATATCTTCATCTTTCATCGTGTTGAATACTGTAGGAGTCATTATCTGTCGCACTGACGCACTGGCACTTCCAGTTGGATGTTGTGGAGCTGCTGGCAGTTCCGCTAACATCCATCTCTGCTGGCTGAGACATCGCAGTAGTAGCTCTGTAACACAGGGAGGAGCAGGTGTATGCAAGTGTGCTTGTGTGTGTGTATGTGAGTTAGTGTTTGTGTCAGCTCCTTATATCCCCATTGGTACACTGTGTGCTGTGTGTGCTTTCGGGCTAGGACAAGTGTTATAATTTATTAATGACCAGTGCTCTGTCTCTGTCAGAAGACATTAAGTATGATATATGTCTGCTTTGTTATACATATCATATTCCATATGTATGTCTGCCTGTGTGAATAGCTCTCTGGCTGCATATCTGTCTGTGTCTGTTTCAATCTGTGTCTGTCTATCTGTGTTTAGTCTATCTGTCTGTCTCTGGACTGGCCAGTATGTCTATACCTGCTTGTCAGTTACCACATATACACATCTACACACACATACACACAGAGCCTAACATCAGCGCAGTGCCTGTAATCCAACGGCGGCAGCTGAGCAACATCGACTGCTGTCGTCCAATGAGGACAGAATTGAGCAGATTCTGCCAGCCAATTACAAGGAGAGCTTGTGAGGAATGGAAGCCTGCTGTGACGGTGAGAAATACTCGATGGTGGGAAACGACGCGCACTACATATTGGTGATGCCTGGGGTTTGAATATCTTAATGAACTTAAGAGCAAGACTGAAAGCATGGCCAAAAATATGTAAAAAGATCACAAACAGCACTCATAAAGTAAGAAAGGAAGGATAGTAAAAAAGGAATAGAAGAAATGTTGAACTGTTTTTATCCCCCTTCATCTGGATCCCAAGTGCTGTGAGAATACTGAGACTGCAGTAGTCAAGCGGCCAATCAGATTGCAGTATTCAACAGCCAATTGGAGGCTGGAAAACACAGACAGACACACACACACACACACACACACACAGAAGCTGCCCATTCTCCAAATGATATGGGGATGCCTCTATTTTTACGTAATTGATACTTGATATGATATTTAAAAGGAAGCAAACAAACAGTAAGAATTTTATTTATTTATTCATTTTACCTTGATCTAGGTTAGTCTCTTGAATCCTTTTTGCAAGAGACCTGCTTCTTTTTTAACCCTTGATATTAAAAAGTGAATCCTGCTTCATGTACTTTTATCATTGATATTTGAAGAGGAGTAGGCACTGACATTTTATATTGTTGACATTTAGAGTGGAGTGTTGACAGTCACCACACTGTACAAAGGCATTTTTCTGTCTCCTGCTGCGGACAATGCAGTGCCACTTACAGGCCACTAGGGACTGATATAGGACCTGACAATTGCTGATTGTAAATCAGCCGAGCGGAGAGCTGTATGCATGTACTGCATGTGGGTTACGGTGTCGGTGTGTGTCTTGTGATACACTAATGCTGTGGTAAAACAAAAGGTGCTAGTGCGAAGTACCATTAGCATCACCAGACTACCCAAAACACAGTATATCCTTGAGGTTATTTGGGGTTTTATGCCATGGTTGCCAGCATTTCTACTGTCTGAAAAAGATTCCCTTAATGTAGTGTAAATGCATAAACATTTAAACGAGTTAAACTACAGTATGATAAACGATCTCCCTGTCATTTGACACTTGCTAACACAGCAACCAGTTTCCTTTTTTCCATCAAGCACAGATGGTATGGCCCAGTAGTGCATATGCCAGTCATTAGGGTTTCTTTTTTAGAGCTAATGTGGGTTATTGTACATAACAGAATACCTGAATATCCCGAATAATAACAGGATATTGGTATGCATGTAAGCATGCTCATCCAGGTCAAATGGAACAGGCTTGCACTTGAAACTGCTATACAAACTGAGAACTAAAGGAAACTAAAGACAAGGGGATACATGAATAGACTGTGTTTATTAAACATTGAAGGGGCACAACTTAAGCCAAATTAAAATAAAAGCAATTATTAGGAATATAGGGGCTGATATCTTTCTTTCTCTCTCTCACACACTCACACACTCTTGCTCTCTCTCTCCCTCTGTCTCTTACCGCGTCATTGCTGACAACAACAGAATGGTTGTGAATGTCATTGTGACCGAGATAGCTGGGTTGGTGAGAAATCTGTTGGTTGACAACAAGGAAGAGAGACTCCAAAATGAAAAGGAATACACAAGCATTTTGGCAAATTATTTCTTTAATCCAAGTACTGTCGTGTGACGGAAAAATTAGTAACAACTGTGTCTAGTGATTGGTTGGCTGCACTAGCTAGCATCTTCTCAAAGGAGAGGAAACACCTTCATTAGCACATAACATGCAAACTGTATACTGAAGGCCCAGAGGTGGCATTGGTAGCAATCTCATTACATTACGGTAGGTTGATCAGAGCTTATTTGCCAAAATGTCAGTCCATATCTTTAACACCAGAAGGTTCCATCCATCCCACAACACTTGGTGGCCCCCATGCATCACCGCAAATTTAGGAGCTTCAGTTGCCACAGCAACCCATCTCTCTTTCTCATTTCCCTCCCCCTCCCTTCACAGATATCATAAAACACTGAGGATAGACCATTAAACTGGGTGGTGGGTGTTGTGTGTGTGTGTGTGTGTGTGTGTACACAGGTATTTCATGCTTAAATCTGATGCTTTGAAGCCTTTGCCAACCTCCTCCCACCCTCCTTGAAAAAAGAGAGACATTCCTCTGCTTTTCCTTTATTCATCTGTGGAAATATCAACTATAACAATTTGAAATGAAAAAGAAAAACATACTATTAGCAAACATCTTCAGACATCATCAAGTTGCGAATAGGATAGATATGGGCATCATATTTGGCCAATAGAAAAGTCGTTATTTCGGCGATAAAGATAAAGATATAGATATTTCAACAAGGGACATTCGAGAAGGACAACCTGAAAAGGATGGACCACCATGCAGATGTTTTTCCTTTTTCAAACATCCTTGTCCTGCGGCTGTGCATGAAAGTTGTAGAAGCTTTGAAAAGGACCCCAGCTATGAATGCTCTAGGATACACAGATTTTGAAGAATCCCACATCTACATTCCAATAAACAGTACATAACCTTCTACCTAAAATGTTATATACTGATCTTTCGAATAGGAGCCATTTCCATTTTTATGCAGCAACTGGCCTGATCTTCATTATAATGGTTTTCAGAGAATACTCAAGCCCTTTGAAATTACTCCAATGTACTCCAGTTGCACGGGGTGAGGGACCCCAGGTATAGATCCCATTAGGGTTGGCAGTACAGCATGCTGCATACCAGAATCCTCCATAGCACAGCCTGGCACAGTTTGAATCATGCGTGTCTTGGTCTTTGTCAGTGGTGGTGAATTTTTGTCCATTGTGAATTTTCAGAGAGTCTCCTGATTGAATAACCCAAAACGTTAATCACAACACATACTGATTCAGTGTAGTAAAAATGGAGAGAATACTGAAGCTATTTCACTCAAGAAAAAGCACTGCTACTTTAGGTAAAGTTTACTCAAGCCAGGGTAAAAGTACTTGTCTCAAATGACTAAAGTAAAAGAAGCTCAAGAAAAATATTCAAGTACTTATTTACTTTCATAATTTGGTGCCTCAAAGAAGCAAAACGAAATCCCAGGCACTCTTCCTAGAAAAAGGTAAAAAAGCCTTTATTCCATTGGCTTGTTCAAAGAATAGGTTAAAAATGTACAATGTCCCAACCAAACCAATGGAATAAAGGCCTTTTAACCTTTTTCTATGAAGAGTGCCTTAGATTTTGTTTTTCATCTTTGATGCAGTTACCCCAGACCAAAGAGCACCTTCTACTGACGATTTTGACATTATATATATATTATAGCACTCTACTCTGTTTTTTTGTTTAATAATTTTGTGCCTATTCAAAAACTGTCCCCCAAAAATGAACAGATTACCCATTTTGGTGTGAGCCTGGCAAACAACATGATGGGCCATTATCAGCCCACAGTTTGATGATAGTCCCCAACAAATCTATAGTATCTCAGTTCAGAATGAATGTTTTTGCTGTGAATGCCTGATCTCATTGTATTTGCTACTGTTACTACAGTCTAAAATCAAATCGTACTGAAATACAATTAGGAGTAAATTCTGAGAAAATTATTTACAGCATAAATAAAAGTAAATAAAGAAACAGTATTACTCAGAAAGAAAACTGAACTCATTTCTCATTACTCAAAAAACCCAGTTCTTTTAAGTGTTTACTTTCCAAATCTGACATTTTCTTCAAAACTCTTTTGAAAGACTCTTTAGTTGAAAAGACCAATATTAACATTTTAATAATTACTTAATTTTCAGAATGAATTTCTTCAAATCTGTCATTTAAAATACATTTTAAAATAGTTTGCTGAATGCGTGAATAGGCTGAAAAAGTGTCCCACCTGCTGCTCCCTTTGTGAAGCTTCCCAGGTTTAGCTGGTATCCATCTGTCTCTGGACCAACAGAGAAGGAAGAATAGTGGGCAAAGACCTTCTGGCCCTCAAAGTCCTCCATGTCCACCCTCATCTCATAGCTCTTGGACTGGCTCAGCAGGTGCATGGTCTCCAGGCCTGGAAGATAAACAATGAGGTGGTGGTCATCCGTTGGAAAAACACTGGTTTTAATCCAGATAGGGGAAGAGAACAACACCGATTAGTCCTGTGGGCTAATGTTGCACGTTTTTTTTGTGTATGTCTGGACCCCATTGTTGTGTAGTCAATAAAGTCCATAAAGTAGTCAAGTGACTGCTGCTGAAAAGGAGATTCTGTTTTATTTTACATTCTTGGGACTTGGGATTGGTAGGACAGCATAATGTAGTCTGGAGGTTGATACCAAATTATAATTTTCCAGTAAGACATTAGCTGTTTCTCCAGAATAATGGACCCAATATAATCTCACCATTACCTACTTTTGCATCCTTACCTAGTCTTTTAGAAACTGCCAGATCTGTAAGCTTTTTGTGAACTGTTCCCTTTAGAGCACTCTAGATTAGCTGAGTTCTGGGATAGTCAGACACGTTTACAGTAAATTAAAGAACTGTTGACAGCAGAGATACATTTCAAAAACCGTAAATATAATTGTATCCCCCGCCGACGAGTCGAGGGATACTATGGATCAGCGATCGTCACGTGTCCGCCGCCGCCACAGAAACTTGCTTGTGAACGCACTACCAGTCACATTTCTTTACCGATTTCTTTCAAATTTTAATAGCACATTTATATGGCTTAGTACTCTGCGCCAGACAAAATTTGTACAAATATCTTAACATTTTACCGTTTTATGGGGGAAAACGTTGCACTTTTTGCCTATTTTGGCACATGGAGCTTGTGAACGCTCTGCACAGTACAACTATTGACTGACTCTTCTCAAATTGTGATAGCATATAGATATGGTTCAGTACACGCCGCCAGACGAACATTTTGAAAATATTTCATTATTTGTCAAATATTGTGGTTTTGGCCTTTTTAAGCACATGGAGCTTGAAAGCTTCAACCGATTGGCTTGAGGTCTTCAGAGAACATTGGAAGAGGTACAAGGACGAACTCCATTGAAATTCAGCACCACTCCATCTACGATGGCAGAATGCCAGGGGTCAAAAGGTCAAATATTGGAGTTTTATCCAATGTTAACAGTTTAACTCTTGCATGCTTCAACCGATGGATTTCAAATATCCAGGGGTGATGAAAAGCGGTACAAGGATGAACCCCATGGAAATTCACCACCACCCGATCCAATATGGCCCGATCGCCTCCAATATGGCCCGATCACCAGGGGTCAGTAGGTCAAATTGAACACCCTTGAACGTTTGAACCGATTAACTTCCTGAAAATGTTATATTAGTACTCGGCACCAGACAAAAACCTTTGACGATCTTCTAATTCATGCAAGTTATTATAATTATTATATTATAATCTGTAGCAGGTCCTAGGTGTTACACCTGTGGCGGGGGATATAAATGGCGTCGCGGACGACGAGGAATGTCTAGTTTTACAAAGTTGTAATTTTATGTCTCTGGTATACAGTAAATAAGCAATTTCTTTCATACCCAACCAGTACTCTCCAGCAGCGCTGCCAAAACCAGTTTTGTACTGATTCCACTTCCTGAAGAAGTTCACTGAGCCATCTTTTCTCGTCTGAATGACCTTGTTTTTAGATATATGAGAGACAGAGAAAAGGGAACAAACAGTTTGAGACAAAGAAGGGAACAGACAAGGTGGGACAAAGTGAATAGAAAAGAAATGGTCAATTAATTTGGCTGATTATTTAAGTATTTATTAGTTCCTGGCTCTTTATTTTTCCTATTCTTCTTTGTATTTCCTCACTTTTCATAGTGTAGATTCCTAATTCATTAAATGAGCAGACAATCCCAGAGTAAAGGTTATTCAAAATATGGAACATACATGCATGTGCATTCTAACACAGTCTTTACAGTGAAATTGTAAATTGTAAATTAGGTTTAAATGCCTTACATTAACCTTGAATTAAATCAATCCCAGACACTTAACATGTTCGTATTCCTGCATACAGCTGTATTTTTATTTAGATTACCCATTCGGTAGAGCAGCTACTTGACATTTCTGATTGATGTCTACAAACTTTGAAGACACAAACAACAACTCATCACTAAACTCATGGAATGACATGGGAAGACAAATTCTGGTCCCAGTGCTGTTCCCGCGGACACCAAATTTCCTCATTGTTGCCAAGGAAATTGGATTGCTTTACCTTTCTTGTCTAGATCTGAATTGATTAAATTACTTGTGTCTGAGGTTTGGATAAAGAAGGTTCAACTTGTATCTCCAGTATTCATCCATTCTCACCGTCCACTTTTCCGCAGTATCCTCACCATCCTTGCTCATGTCACAGTAAACCTGAACAGGAGAGGTGGGCCCTGCTGGGTAGATGGTGTACACTCCATCCTGGCCTGAGCCTGCTCTGTAGATGTCACTACAGTCGGTGGGTAGAGGGGACTGATACGCTGCTATTGGCAGCAGCACTGCTAGCAGAACTCTGAGCTGTAGCAAATATCAAATGAATAAATTAAAGAATTTCTGTCAAAGATAAGGTTTTAAAGAATAGAGACTATATACACACAGAGAAAAATGCGATACAACTCAGTAGGTTATTGATGAACATCTAGCCAGGTTGCAACATGCTGCACTCCACTACAGCCTATGATTCCAGATTGCCATACTAACATTTGGCAGGCAATGTTGGGCAGTACAAACAGTTTAGGACCAAGATAATGAATACATTGTGTATATCAAGATTATTTATATTTTGAGGACAAAAGCTTAATTTATTCAGGTCATACAAAAAAAAAATCCTGCTTCCTTCAGACAAGCAATAAGGATGACATTTTGATAACAAAGCTCTAGCATTCCAGCTTTACAGATGTATACAGCTTTATAGTAAATACTGAATGTGTCATGTCAGTCTACAATCTGTAATTCTAGAGTAGATGAACTCTCATCTTTATCACAGAAGGTGTTTTCATCTCCTTTATTATTGCAGTTGATATTAAAAGTAGTAGTCCGTGTACCTTCAAGTCTCATGTCTTATTGGTAGGCCTGTCAAAATTTGGTATTTCGCTGATGTTCTTATCCCTAACAGCTTACAATGAGTGAGAAGGTAGGGAGTCAGTGTTTTGCTCAAGGACACTTTGACAGGACAAGTGGCTGTTAATGGACACACATTGGCTGTTGCTGTGATTGAACCTGCAGTCGCTCAGTTATGGGACAGTCTCCTAATCCTGCCTTCCCCAAACTCATGTGTAATTAATTAGCTCTGGCTGGCTCAGAGACTTCATTTGATAGTCCAATGTTGATACTAAACTATCAGGTGACAAAAAGTAGATGTTGGACTATCCAAATAAAGTGAGACTCAGGGACTTTCTGGTGATCAGTGATCATGTCCTGTATTAGACTCTGGTCTGTATTCATACTGTGGTGACACTTTACCACTTTGTCCTTTTTTTTTGTCCTTGATGATTTCTTCCCTCATATTATATACAGATTGTTCTTTGGTGTAAGAGTAGTCTTAAGAAGCAGGTGAAACTGGAATGCATGATTTAGTTGTCTGTCAGCAGCTATACAATCATAAGCAAAATGATTGACAGACTAATGATTTGCAAACTAAAGAACCACAGGAAATATCAACAGGAAATATCCTTTAAGGAATTTGGACCTGAGACCAGTGGGTCTATTTCCTACTATCTCCACAGCATCTCTTTTGGCCAATTCAAATTCTGGATAGTTAAGATAATTTCACACTAACTAGCAGGCTCATAAAATGTCCTTTCCTGATTGTAGATCTGATCTCCTCCAAGAGCAGGTAATGTGAATATGGACTGTGTTAGGACAGAGCGACACGCCTAAATAGGATTCCTTGTTTATTTTATTAGGTGCTTAGGAGGAGCACCTCTATAAGAGCCAGGCTCTGTCTTCTTTCATGTGTAACGCTTTTTGCTATGCGCACTGCTTAGGGGAATTACAGTATGCACTGTGTAGGCCCCAAGAGCCCTGCAGAAGGGAAATACAGTGTGGCTTGTACACCAGAAGTCAAACAAGCATCAACCAACTGGAGGCTGGTTCACTGTACATCCATATACCAGGAAGTAGCTGGGTGATTTTCTAACTGTGGATAAGCCAATGCATTCATTTAATTTTGTTCAGCGATTTTCTTAGTTACAACAACACTGTGCTACCACAGCACTTTGTTAACAGAAGAGTTTTTAAAGTCAACGTAGTTTCACTCACTCCAATCATGCTTGCCCTCCACCCCACCCCTCCACCCAAGCACCTAGAAAGTGCTAGCACATTTGTTGTTTGTTACGTACCATCATTCTTTTATCAGTGGTTGATATGTCACGATGAAGAGGCAGTATGGATAGCCTGAAAAGAGAGTGAGAGGACATTTCCTGCACTAAGCATTTCTATAAAGATCACTAAAATCAGGGTGAGGAGATACACTTTGTAAAATGTAATATAAATGTATTTACTGTTGTACTTTACATTTTATGCTAAAAAGTAAATCAGGAAATACAGAAAAGTAATTCAGTGTTTCAGCTGTCTCCTAAAAGCCTGTACTTACTAAATTAAACAATTTACAAAATTTAACAATTTGGTGATATTTATTTGCATGTATTATAGCAGTTTCAAGTATGATGGTAAACATGTATGAACTTACAGGTAAGAGAGCTGCTCACATGCCAGATGAGTCCCCAGAATAAGCAGATACTTACCCCTTTTGTATTAGAGTGCACCCCTGCATGTTGCAACACTCAGTATTTTCCCAGTATTTTCCAGAGTGCAATACGTAACCCAATGTTTATTCTCTCCCTGGCCAGTTTGATCATTTTGTTCTCTCTCTTTCTTTGTCTGTGTCTCACTCAAGCCAGTCAATGTTAGCACTTCCTATATACTGCAAACAACATATTTCTAAACAGTCTTTCCCTTAGTTTGTTGTTGTATAATTTTAAACTAACCTCTCTTGTCAAGGAAAGTCCCACATTTCCATCATCCAATAAGTAAACCACATCTGTAGAAAGACACGTCAGCAATGAGACATGCTGAGTTCAATTCCATTCACACTCTTTATTGTAGTGGTATACCAACCAAGAGCTGGATTAACTGGTGAAATCAATAAGAGAATCACCTTGCTTTCTATCTTAATACAGATATTCAATATACTGTAGTTCAATATAGCTCAATATAGAGATTCAATATATTTTTCCTTTTAACAGCTTCGCACATAATTTGGATCTGATATTCTAAATCAGTTATTGTAAACTGCATTAATCCAGTTGATTAGGCTGACTTCACTGTGTGTGTGTGTGTGTGTTGTGCATA
>OMLI01039327.1:0-11600 GCA_900302605.1 Rondeletia loricata
AATCTGGTTACCATGGATTGTGTGTGTGTGTGTGTGTGTGTGTGTGTGTGTGTGTGTGTTAGAGGCAGGCTCGGGAACGCGCATAACGTCACATCCGGTATATTTGCCGCGAAATGTCGGCCCGCCATCTCCACAGTCCTGCTCATACAGAGACTGAACGGCTGAACAGAGAGAGACAAGGCTGATGTCATTAGTTCTCATTAGTTACGGAGAATTCACTCATTGGCAATAAAAAATGCAAAATTAATGTTAATTTCGGCCGAAAACGTACATATAGGGCGTTTAATAATAATAATAATAACCTTTATTTGTATAGCACCTTTCATACACAACGTGCAACTCAAAGTGCTTTACATCAATACAAAGCAAACAAAACAAATAAAAGAACAAGCAAATTGCATTTCATTAAAATAATAAAATCAAGTAAAAATAGAAATACAAAATTAATTGCACAATCAAATTAAAATGAAGGCTAATTAAAAGCTAAGCTAAATAAAATATGTTTTTAGTAGTCGCTTGAAAATACCTTCAGAGCCCACCTCGCTAATATTCTTTAGGGTGTTCCACAATTTAGGAGCATAGTTCAAAAAGGCTGCATCCCCAATCTTCTTTTGAGTGGGGTGTTGTACTGACAAACCAGCAGCAGAAGACCCGAGGGCTCTTGCAGGAATATAGAACAGCAGGGATTCTGTAATGTAGGCCGGTCCTAAGCCATTAAGAGCTTTGATTCTAAAGAACTATACAAACATTACATCCAGAGTGTGGCCCCCTGCAGAGTTCTCCCTGTCTGTATTTCAGCTATTTTGTCTTTTTTCTTTGCCCCAGAGACATTTCTCATGGCAAACCCATCTCCCTCACACTGCCATGCGCTGATCAAAACAGCCATGGGCGGATCTGCTGAAATAACCAGGGCTTTTTGAGGAATGCTGCTGATCTACAGGGGGGTTGAATGGATCGGGAGACGTTAATGTGGTTCCCCACTCAAATGATGGAGTGTTTCAAATACAAACTGTCTTTTATAGAAGGAACCTCTCTCTGTCTCCCCAACAAAATCTCATTCTGTCATCAATAGCTGGGGAAACTAAGTCCTCAATGGGTTTGATGCTCAAAACGTGCTAAACTGATAGTTTCAGTGAAGATGAATATTATATTTAATCCCTTTGATCAGCTCGACCCAGTGTAAATTACTTTGTACAGGTTTGTGCATGTCTATGCATTTCATTATTTATAATTTGTAAACTAGATTACATGAGCTGCTGTTGCTGGCATCACTCTGGCCATATGTGTCCTTTTTTTATTTTCTCCAAAGGGTGTGAAAGCATTAAAGAGACAATCGATCAGCGTCCCCACTGAAAAATAAACTGAACAGAAGTCGAGGAAGATGTTGCATCACCATGAGGCAATCCTTCTGCTTGGACCTCCAGAAGACATTTGCGTCAGTGCAAATATATTACAGGCAGTTTGTATGGAAAATGCATAATGGTGAACAGTACAATAAAATAATGTTTAATAAAGAACATTAGAAATTAGACTAACAACATATAACTACATTTAGAAAAGACAGTGTTTGCCCTAAACAAGAGATCAGGAGAGGAAAGCTTTTCTCCCATTGCAATAAAGGAAAGGAATTCCACAGCAGCACATTCTTTTATTTTAATTGTTATGATCATTTCTTGCACTATTTTAAAGGCTTATGAAAAGGTCAGGGTTGTACAGGTGACTTTCCAAATTTTGTCTGATTCCCATTTCGACAAGAGCCACCAGCCTATTTATTATAATAAATACTTTTCTTGTTTATGTGGCTGTATCTGTAAATATGCTGTAATGTGGTAGTCTGCTCAGTCTGCTAGTTGGGCTAATGCCCATCTTGAAGAACCTGTTTATAGTCTAAAGAACCTTAGTGAGCTCGAAAGAACCATTCACTCGAGTCAATGGTTCTTTAGTTGGTGAAAGTTCTTCCTGGAACCTTTGAGCCTTGTGAAGAACCATTAACGAACCATTCTTGTGTTGTGTGCACCAACTTACCTTACGGGCTGGTATTTTGCCACATTTGTTGTTGATATGCATCACGATGCTGCCTCATATAAAACAAACCACAGAAGCTTTTGTGTCTACTCTTTGAAAATACCTTGCGTTTTTTCCAATTTGTAGCAGTAATAATAATAATCACAGTATAAAGGAAGTCTGTTTGAATGTGAAACAACAAAAAGAACCTTTTTCATCAAGAGGCATTCGGTGTCTACTCTCATTCTACTACATTTTCACAGCTTATTTCCATAAAAGTGTAATGCACTGAAGGCCATGGTCATCATGTCTGTGCATTTGAAGATTATTTCAAACGATAGCTCAGATCACTCTTGTTGAACTAAGAAATGCATGAATGTTGTTTAACCCTTGATGCCTATTAGTAAGCAATTCACCAAAGAAAATCAATTTTCTCAATGCTGCTTAGGACCTGCTTTCATTTGTATGCCTAGCACCATTGATTTTCAATCACAGTCAAGAGTCAGATATCATGAAAACCTGATAATTATATATTTTTTAAAAGCTTTATGTTTCATTGTGGCTTAAGGTGCCTGGCATGGTAAATTTCTCATTTCCAACCTCATTTGCACTGACTTCAATATATGTATATTAATCCTTTGTGGTTGCACCTTAGAAAGATTGCAAGGCTTCTTGACACTAAACAGTATTCATTTGATATGTTTAGTCATAAAGCAATAAACCAATCATCTTTATTTAATAGAGAGACACACAACAGCACGTTATCATTTTCAAGTGTGCCCTGAGAACAGAGGTCACACTAGTCTGCCAAAGCAGTATGGATTATGGACCTCAGGGGGGGAAGGTTATAGCTCCTAGCCTTGGGACTATGAGTATCTTGGGAAGACATCACAGAGAGATCAAGATCTTAGGAGAAATTAAGTGTAATACAATCATAGTAAGACACCTGTAGCTGAATAACTGAAGGAAATATTATAATCATTGACTTTTACTGGCCTAAAGAAGTTAACACTGTGTGTTTGGAAGATACACACATACAATCTACAGACATATTATGTGTGTGTGTGATTGAGAACTATAATATTACAATCTATGAGGGATAAGAGGTAATCCAGAGGAAATTATTCCCAACTGAAACATGATGACATGATGCAAGTTGCCAAGGAATATAGATTTTCATAAAGATAGATTTCAGATATGTTTTCATCTTTATCACTGGAGTCATCCCTTTTGAGCTGCTCAAAATGAAGGTGACTGATAAGCATTCACTGTGGATTGCAGATTGCTGTGTTGCCATCTCTATATTGATTATGTTATTGAGCGGTAATTGCATGTGGACATTGACATGGCCATAATGGAGAGAGGCTTGTTGCTATTGGCAGGGTTTGGGAGGAGGTTGTTAGGAGATTGGTTAAATTATTGAGGACAATGAGGAGTATGAGCTTCGACAAGGATGATTACACCAACAGGCCTTCTATTCACAACACTTCACTAGGAACAGTTTTGTTGGTGCTTGATAGACCAATGGACATTCATGACAGTAGAGGCCAGTCAAGTATAGTATGGGCTAATAAGTATATCAAATTGTATTAAGAATGTTAGTATTTTTACTGCCTATCAATTTCTAATGGTTAAAACCATGTATTGTGGATGGACATCAATTTCAAATAGGAAACTTCTACAGTGCAGCAAAATCCATAATCTCACTGTAGAAACTTTACAGTAAAACCAAGAAGAGTCAAGAATAACTCAGAGGTGTGCTTTTTTCTGATAAATTTGACAGCACTAATCAATTTCTAGAGCATCTGTCACATGACTACTGAAGAACTTAATGAAGTACTTTACTTTGGCGCCCCTGTGGGCACAATTCTTCACGTGTATTAAAGGTGCTAGCTGAAAAAAGGCACAGATATCAATACCGGACCATATTTCAATTCTCCTACTTTGAAGTTATGGCCTGAGGATATTCAGAGTTGTTTTCTAAAGTGCTTTTTTGCCACAGCTAAATATAATGTATTTGAACTTGAATAGTTGTCAAAGAATCAACATGTAGACACGAATCCCATTAATAATTCCCAAAAGCAGTTTAATGACCAATTCACATCTATTAAAATACCAACTCCACCTTCAAACCTAAGACAGAATATTCTGGATAGGCAGTAATTCTAGATAACAAATTTCCCAGGAAATGTTTGATCTCATGCCACATAGATTTTAATCTAAATGTAAATACGAAAAAAATGTCAAAGAAACATGGTCTAGATACATGCATCCTCTGATCATGAGATCAGTGAAAGAGTGAACATGTGATCAATGCAGTGATGGAAGGAATGAAGCCTTGCTGAGCTGAAACACTCACAGCAGGATTGACCATCTGTGAGAGAATGTGGTGTATGTGTAATTTGGAGATACATTTGAGGCAACAGTGGAAATAATGGCTTTGCATAAGAATTTTCCCATGGGAATGATCTTATATTCATGACATGTCTCAACTGTATGGCTAGTCGTGCATCTTCAATTTAGAAAGGTAGGCTACATTATGGAATTCCATCCTTACCTGCGTACACATGCAGGCTTAATTAACTGTGACAGAGGATTGGCACAGAGGATTTGTTGATTTCCACACCTCTTACAGCAGATATGAAAGTGAATTTGTATGCGAGGAATGCCAAACACACCTTTTTCAATCCAGCCAAACACGAGCTGCTTGGAACTCACATAATAAATATAAATACCTAAATCTGACAGATTTGAAGAAAATGTTAATTGAACTACCTGTAAAAGTAAATTATTTAATTAAATCACAGAGAATAGTTATTGGTTTGGGTTTTATTAAGGTTAAGTTTAAGATCTACTTCATTGTCTCCCCAGTCCCCACGGAAAACTTTGTTTGTCCATATGTATTTCATCTGCATCTGTACTTGTATCTGTTTCATTTGCAATTTATGTGAGGTCCCATCGATTTTGTGCATCATGTGAGACGTCTGTATTATCTGCAATATCACTATGGACTATTGGGTCTATCTATAGATTATTGATTTATTATTTATAGGAATGGCTGTTGTTGATTGAATATTTTGTGCTTGAATAGTTTGGTTCAATGTAATTCAATGTAAGATTTGTGGAGTGGCTGAGAGTTTTTAGTTTTGAATAACTGAGAGTTTGAATTATTTGTGTTAAGTATACATAATTGAGCAAACTGATTAATTAAACTGAATCAATTGAATTGTTTATTTTAATGTCATATGGAATCTTTCTGTTTGTATAATTTATACAGAAACAACCACTTGATTTAGGTCATACCTAAAACAGTCCTATTTGTAAGGATATCTTAACAAGACTGTGTGCAAAGCCACGGAACAGCCGGGCACCTATGTAGCTTGGAGGGGAATGCGCATACCGCCACCCACTGGAGCAACTTACAGTGTAAATGCCATTGTCAATACAATATTTTCACAGGAAAAAGGAGGAACCAGCAGAGTGTCCAAAACGAATTCCTGGCTTACCAGAAAGACTCCAACTCTGCACACCTGTGTTACCTCCTCCAGATTTGGCTCCGAACCGTATTTGGGACAACCTCTGGTTATATACTATAGGTAGGTACTATAGGTTTTGGCTTGTAACTGGTAACATCTAACTACGTCTATCATGCGGTTCTTTTTTGTATATAAGGAGTCAACAGACGTTTCTCTCTTGGGCAGGGCATTTATTACCTCCGTGAGCATATACATTTCACTGGGCTGGCCGTCTACAGACTTTTTCTCCATCTATTCCCAAACACTTGGCTGCCCTCACTACCCAGAATGCAACACTCGTAAAGTAACAGGCACAATTGCGCGAAGCAAAATGCAGCTGTGAGCATGCGCAGTTCAACAATGACCGGACAGATGGACGGACAGTCTCGGTATAGGTATAGAGCCGCGCATCTCACGATGCCCGGCTAAAAACACCCAACAGCACCAAGAACTTCAGACATGTTTTCAATATAAGAAAACTTCATACTGTAAAAGTCAATAATATATCAGTGTGAACCATCAAAATAATCACATATAATAATATAATTCATCAAATGCTGTGCAAAATGTCAAAGATCAAATATAGGAAAATACAGTTTGTCCCCTATTTTATCCATTAAGTTAGCATGAACACAAATGACCGACAGTACAAATGCAATATTCTATGTAACTACAAACTACAAACCAGTGTTGTGGGTGTGGCACTGGGGTTAGGGTTTGATTCCCAGTGGGACCACACATTCTAAAAATGTTTGCACTCATGGTACTGTAAGGTAGGCTACTTTGTATAAAACTGTCTACTGTATAGCTTATGAATAGCATATATTCTGGGGCTATTTGTTAAAAAGGAATATATCGCTGTAGCTATTCAACCGCAAATGAAATGAGGGGAGGTTGCAGTGTTTTACAGTTGATACAATATCCAGAACCAGAGTGCATAAATGGATTAAAACTCTTCATACTATACTTCTCCACCGCTTTGTACTAGACTTTGTAACTTCAGTTTAGTGGGGTGACACATGTCCTTTAGGGTTAGGGTTCCATCCCATTAGCATTTTGTATTTGGTTTCTATTTTACACAAAATCTTCAGTCGTGTTCCACAGACTCGTATCTTGTCTCAGGGCTGCTTGTGGTCAGTCACAGTGAAAACATGGCCAGAGCCTGAACTGCATCAGTTCCGCTCCATTAGCTCCATCTATTCTAAGAACCCATCTCTTAAGTAATATAAAGCAGAGTGCAAGAAATATCAATAACTAATCACCAAAGCCTAAAATATGACAACACCAAACCACTCCGAGATTGCGTTAAGGTGACAGCTTTGTTTGATCGTTTTCTTCTGCTTTGTCCTAGTTCCACTTACAATCAAGGACACAATGGACTGCAGCTTCATACACAAAAGTTTTATAGCCAGATTAAACTCCTTAATAATGAATTAAAAAGCCAAGCTTGCTCAGCAAACATGGAAGTATCAACAATATTTCATTTGCAATGAATATGTGGCCTAAATCCACCACACTTTTAAGATTCACGTGATGGATCATCACCCTTTGGTAAGAAACTTCTCTAAGGTTATGGGGATGAAAACGCTAATATCTAACAATTTACTCCCATAAGCAATTCCATTTAGTCTATGTATTCAATACTGAGGTCATGAGTCATGAGTCTTTTAGGAGTGTATTACTACTGAATGGTATTGGAAGGTATTATTAATTTCACTTCACGTCATTGTTAGATGTTTTTTTTTTAATAAAGGATGTAGCCTAATGATATAAAAGGAAGCTTGAAGGGTGACAGTCACCAGACTGAATTTCCACACTGGCTGAAAAACAATCGAGGGAAATAATCAAGAGGTACATTCACTTCCCTCAACTACCACTGAAGGGTCTTTGAATAATGCATGTAATCCCCAACTGGTCAGTGGCAGGACTGGTTGTACTGGGCAGCTCCCAGTGTGTATATGTATAACTCACCATAGGCTCTATGGAGCAAGGTGTTCTTAGTTAACTTCCCTGGCTGGAAATGGTTGGAAAAGCTTTGGTTCAAGGATTCTCTGTGTATGAGGAGGAGACTGTCTTTTTTTCATTTTTAGGTCAAGAGTGGCCATTACATTCAGGACCAGGGGTCTACTTCTGTCCCAGTCTACTGCCCCCTGCAGGACATTATAAACATGGCATGGGTCAAAGATCAGACAGAACAATCCAACAGTAAAGGGACATATTTATATTTACTCTCCATGTGCTTGCCAGATTATGGGCATGTTAGCATTATGATTATGATTAGCCTATTGCTCAGTGAAAGATTTGTATGCTCTTTTGTTTTGAAATAATTAACAGAATGCTATTGGACATATTACAGACAAACTCCTGCTAAATCAGGTCTCCCATTTATTAATCTCTTTTTATTAAACCTTTAAAGCATTTACACAATAGTAATGAACTGGGTAGCAGCTGTAGGAAAGGGGTGTGTTGAGAAGGCTAAGTTTACCATATGGGTCTTGGAAATACAGAAAGGGATGACAGGTGAAAACCTAAGACTAAATGACTCGACTGACTGGCTGCCCCCCGGCTTACTGTTTGAATTCTCATCTGCAGCTGATCAAATCAAATCAAATGTATTGTCACATCACAATTACACAGGTATAAAGATGAGTGAAATTCTTGAGTGCAAGACTTGAGTGCAACAATGCAGTGTTACAATATAACAATATAATACAATATAATCGAATATATTGCAAGAGCAGCATCAGTAGATGCATAATATATGAGATAAAGGAAATATACAAAAGAAAATACGACAGTCCAAAATATACAAATATACAAGATAAAATACAATAATCCAAAATGTACAGTTGTATACAGACTATATGTTGTGCAATTGTATACAGGAATGTCTCTGTTGTGACCAGTGCAGGCGCATACTAGGTGATATGAGCAAAAGTGCAGATGCAATAGAGAGAATAAATAAAGTCTTGATGGCCTTGTGATGAAAGCTGTCCCGTAGCCTGTTGGTCTAATCTGCATACATGTGTAAAGATTTGTTAGCAGATAGCAGATAGTAAGAGTCGATTGAAGTTGATTATAGCTCAGACCCTTTACAGCTCTGTCAATTATTGACTGCTGGTCATGTGTACTTTATTCTTTCCCCTGCATTCACCTTTCTAATTTAATCTTAGTCTCCCTCAGAGCACAGTACTTCAAGTGTCCCGTGCAGAGGGACATTTTAGGACACAACCATGGGGGGAATTAAACCTACAAGTGTACTTATTTTTCACATTGTATGCCTCTTATGTGGCGCTATCCTCTGCTTGGTGAGAAATGTGTTTATTTTGTGGAGATGCTATAGTATAATTTGTGAAAACTAGACAGATATGGATTTTTAATACAGTATGTATGTGCCTATTTGGCCTAACTGTTGCGACTCAATAACATTTACGTTTTATTTCTCTCTTGCTTAGCCCACATCAAAAGTATTAGGTAAGTGTTTTTTGTTATCAACAAGATGCAGAATACATGAAAAACTAATAGTCATTGTATCACTCACTTATTTGTCTTTCCTTGATGCTTGATGACATTTTACATGTTTATTTTCAAATCTACTCCACAGAATATGATGTGGATGGTGGACGGGACCTTGACATTTTTGACATCAATGAAGGTTTGCAAAGAAAATGGCACTTTTCTTCTGTATGTCTCCAAATTATTATTCCGTAACAATCTTAAACTGAAGTGTTTTGTGCTCGGTCTCCATAGAGGCAGGTCTGAATCTCGTAGAAGGAGATATTGTGCTTGATGAGGTATGTTAATTGATTATAATGTGCACTTGCATAATAGCATGTGATAAAAAAGCGTAACCTTGGCTGATTATATTCTTACTACCCTTTTGATTGCTTTTAATGACCACTGCAGAGACAAATTCGAAACTCCCTAATAGGCGATGAATACAGGTGGCCAAAGACGGTTCCATACTACATGGAAGATGACTTGGGTAAGAGTGCTCTGTCGAAACATTTAAGACAAGAACAATAACTATTTAGATTCGCCTGAAGTGAGGGAATGTTTCTGCATGTACTGGTATGTACAGTTTTAAAGGAATACCACTCAGTGTATACAGTATATTCACATATATTAGTCCTGTGGGGGTCTAGGACAGTAGTTCTCAAGCTTTTCATCTCACAACCCTCCTATGAAGAAGAAATGCTTACATGTGACCTTATGGTGAAGGTGTGAACAGGCAAAATTGTGAACTTTGTTTATAGATTTATAGATTTTTATTTTTACTCGTCAGGCAATCATCCTTGATTAACTATTAGAAGAAGCAGAGATGATGCAGATATTCATTAATAATAATAATTCACTAATTCCTTTATAAAATGGTCCACGGGGTTTGGAAAGCATATATTTTAAATCTTTATCGTCTCTGCAGAGATCAATGCAAAAGGTGTGATTCTGAAGGCCTTTGAACAGTATCGGCTCAAGACCTGTATTGACTTCCAGCCTTGGACTGGAGAGCCAAACTACATTTCCATCTTTAAAGGGGGCGGGTAAGGCAAAAATATTTGTTCATGCTGTTATGCTCTGATTTAGGCAGCAACACAAGATGTGCTTTCAAAGGGAATCGCTACATTATATAATGTTATTATCATTAAAACAAAAGTCCTTGAGAAAGGAGATGGCGGATTCTATGTGATGTTCATAAAGTCTTGTTATTTCATCCAAAGCTGTTTCTCCTCTGTGGGAAACCGACATGTTGGGAAGCAGAGGTTGTCTATAGGGACAAACTGTGACCGCATTGCAACCATTGAACATGAGTTCCTTCATGCTCTGGGTTTCTGGCACGAGCAGTCCAGGTCAGACCGTGATGACTATGTCGCCATCATGTGGGACTACATCTCAGAGGGTATTGAACATCTCAGTCCTAGTCTGCCAACTAAATGATAATGGATTTATTCTCTACCCCAACATGATTCTCCATATAGTTTCTCCCTTTACCACTTGTTTTTAGCACACTGATTCCCATCCCGCCACTTTGGGCATGCATGTGTGTAATGTGGATTTCATACAATACATTTAAAATCATTTTTCACAAAACTAACACTCTAATAAAGTAGATAAATGACCACATTCTCCTCCCACAACCATGTTCAAGAGGCTTGTCATGTATGACTTGAAGGAAAGCACTTCTACTAAACTCATATGCCACAGTTAATTCATTCCTGTCTCTCAGTTGCTTGCAGGACAGCATGATAAGCGAGGGATATCACAGTGTGCCAGTATCATAACAGTATTGAACTATGCTCATCATATCATTTTTTATCTTAAATGATTAAAGTACAGAGTTCTTTGGCATGTCGGCATGTTTCTTGAGTTCTTTGAACACCCATCTGCTGTAGATACATAACCTTGTGCAACACTCTTCATAAGTGACCGTGACCCTAATAGACATCTCTGAAATCCTCTCCCAAATTTAGGGTATGGAATGAGCGTTTCTGATTATGAATGAAAGAAGGCTAATGCCGGTGTTTATTTCTGGTTCACAGGTAAGGAACACAACTTTAACACCTACAATGACACAACGTCCAGCTCTTTGGGTGTACCCTACGACTACGGCTCCATGATGCACTACAGTAAGAATGCCTTCCGCAACGGCACTGAGCCCACCATCGTCACCAAGATCCCCGCTTTCAGTGACGTCATCGGCCAGCGTATGGAATTCAGTGACAGTGACCTGCTCAAGCTCAGCCGCCTCTATAACTGCAGTAAGAGCCTGGGCCCGACACCCAAGCTTTAGTGTTGCAAGGATGTTTTTCTACATGAACATTGTGGTCCACACTGTTGGTTTGTTTCATTCCAGGTTTTAGTAACCCTTATATTTTCTAATTAGTAAAGTCGATGTCAGTTGTTGATGAGATGGTTAATTGCCACATGTGTAGAGAAGCAAAACATCCATCTTCGTGTGTAATCAATTAGAGTTTACAGCAGGTCAAAGTTCTTTTACACCAGCCGTTCAGCGGTGTTGAAATGTGTGTGTGTGTGTGTGTGTGTGTGTGTGTGTGTGAAGCGCTGCTATGGCATCTCTGACTT
>OMLI01039333.1:0-10100 GCA_900302605.1 Rondeletia loricata
CTCTTGTCCTTCAGCTACATCCCGTCTCTGTCTGTCCCGCTCGGCGTGCTTTATTTAAACTTCAAACTGCGCATCTTTCTTCCTCCCTCCCTCCCCAAACTTTTTTCCAGAGACCAGAGTTAATGATCAGATACACACTCACCACACACACACACACACACACACACACACACACACACACACACCTAGCTCATACTGGTCTGAAGGACAGAGTGGTGACAGTGAGAGGGTCCGTCAGGTATGTTGTCATTGCGCCAAGGTCAGCTACCACTCACCAGTCCCCTGGTCTTCTCTCCAGTGTGTGAATGTGTGTGTTTATCTCCTTATTTTAACCCAAACACACAGCAGACCAGGCAGGACACAGATTCATGTGACGCAGGAAGCTCCTAATGATGTCCTGTGAGTGTGTGTGTGTGTGTGTGCGCGCGTGTCCCTAATGTCTTCTAGGTACTTATTTCCTTCTCGAGGTTGTCCTTGTTGTCGCTTATGCTGACTAGAGTGGTATAAAGCTTCTTTTAACCTCGGTGTGAGCGGTTTTCATGTGTTTGGTTATGTGTTCGCTGTGGCGTGTGTTCGACAGTGATGTTTATCCGAACACAACGCTGTCACGAATCACGCCAGAGAACGGCGTCTGAATCGGCATCAGCAGAGTGGTGCTATGTTAAACCCACGGCGCCCTGCAGCCCTCTCTTTTATTCCATCTTTCACCGGCTCTCTTCGCCTCTCACTCCATACCCACCTTGTTTTACTGCAACTCCTCCAAATACTCCTCCTGTTGTGTTTATCTCCCTTATTCTCTTTGTCGCTCTCTCTCTCCTCCTTTCTCTTTTCTTGCCGTCCCACTGTGAGAAGCCATTATAGACCAACTTCCCTCTCTCTAATTGATTCCCTCTCTCTCTCAGCCTCTCTTCTTTTCTCCCGGTCTTTCTCCCGCTGTGAGCAGTCCATTGCGGTCATTTCAGTTTGCAGAGCTTCACCATTTTCTTTCTTTTCTTTTTTCCACTTTTTTTTTGTTGCATTTTCTTACATCGCTGCCCTCCACCCCCTCCACTCTCTCCCAAATACCTTTGTACCCTCTGAACCCGATACACACATGCACAAACTCGAACACAGACACACACACACACACACACACACACACACACTGCTTTCCCAGCCTGGCTCTCTCTCAGATCCCGAACTCGACACTGAAAATTTGACTTTAACCACTTTCGTCGTGATTTGTGTTTTTCCTCTTTTTTTTCTTCTTTTGCCGTTTTTCATTTTTAGTAAAGCGCTAACAATCGGGTTGGTTAGCATTAGCTGCTGTGTGTGTAAAATGGCGGCATGGAGAGGAGAGGTGGGATGGTGGAGCAATGTCTGTCTCTGCAGTGGGGCGTTCTGCCGACTGGAGACACACACACCAACCCGAGCTCTCACACACACACACACACACACACACACACACACACACACAGGCATGGTTGTGCACATATAGTTACACACACTGCATGTTTCTGACTGCAGTGCAGAAACGGCACTGTTCTTACAGACACGCCACCATGGACGCCATTTTGTGGCAGAGCTCGCCATGACCAAAAATATGATAAATGAGTACTTTTCTGTTCAGTACATGCACACATGTACTCATTTAAACCACATCAAAACACACATCAAACACAACCAGGCAAACACAAGGCACTAAACATGAGCACATTTTAGTTAAGAACTGTGATGCGGTGTTATATACACGCTAAGTGTTTTCCCTCTTTAGCCACGCAGTCAATTATAATAGTCTATTTTAAAAACTGATTTATAATTGACATAAGGAAATTCTACTGTATATTTGCCACATCAAGTTTGTTCCATCCAAAGCATGTTAAGCTCCCTAAATAGGTTTAGTGTGTGAAATGAAGTCATAGCCAAATTAATTTAGATGCTTTGAGAGGGCTCTTGTTTGTTTGATGTAAATAGTTTTGTATGTTTTGTTAATTGATTTAGGAGAATTCATTGATAAAACCCCACACCTTTTTTGTCTCGTGTTTTGTGCTTCTGTTTTATCCACGCAATTTGGACATGAAAGGAGGGCTAATTAATAAATAGTCTTTAGTCATTACATTTTAAACACAAAATGAACACAAGATCATTAACTTAATTTTTACTTCATGTATTATTACTTGTGTGTGTGCACCTATGGTAGAGCTATACAATACAAGTAGTAAGTGTTTTAAGTATAAAAAAGTTCTATTTGAAATTAGTTCTCTTACAAGCATGCACACACACACACACACACACAGTGAGGGGTCGAGACCCAGCATGCTATTTAATGCTTCGTTAACTCCTAGATGGTCGTTAGTTGTGCAGAACATGTGAGTAATTTAGTGGTTCATGTCTTTGGGGGCGACATGTTGTTACAGAGGTCTGTGGATGTTAGATGGATACTACAGACAAATAGAGTTTTGTGTGAAACCCTCATTTAAGTTTTGAGTGGCCCATTTCCCCTCCGATAATCTCAGTCAATCGCTGTGGTGTGTGGATCAGTGGTAGTTTTTTCCGGGAGAGATCGATACACACTTGCCTGTAAGCGCGCGCGTGCGTGTGTGTGTGTGTGTGTGTGTGTGTGTGTGTGTCTGAGTCTGAGTCAGAAAGGGGCTCAAGGCCGTAGATCAGTTTAATAATAGTTGCAATTCTGCAGTCTCATCCCTATTTCCTGACTCTTTCTCTTTTTTTTCTACACCTTTTCACTCGCACAGCAATCCTTTTTCTGAGGGTTTTTAACTGTCTCTCATACCCCTCCCTATCTCTCCATCCTACCATCCCTCCATCGTTCCCTCCATTATTTCCTTTTAGTCCGCCCCCTGCTGAGAAAGTGACGCCCAGACACAAACACCCCCCTATTCCGTCTCTGTCTCTCTTTCTCTCTCTCTCTCTCTCTTCTCTCTGTCTGACCTTCTTTCAATCTTTCCAGCCTCTTTTTTTTTCTCCTTACTTTCTCACTCGGGTCTCTACTTCTCTTCCTTTCATCTTCTGTCCACTTCTTGGTTTCGCTCTGTCATTTCGAATTTTGTTTTTAGTTTTTTTGCCTTTTTCATTTCCTGTTCTCCTCTGTATAATCTCGATCATTCCCACTCTTCCTAATTTACATAACACTATGTTGCCATGCTTTTCAAGCTCTTTTTTTATCCGACCTTTAAGAGAATTTGCATAGGGGACATATTTAGGGTTGCACAGCCAGTCAGTAGTCATTTTTCATGGCATTAGGCTTTGACTAATGGTAAATACGTTCACATGGTCATTTGTCTGTTTCTCTCTCCTTTTGTTCCACAGGAGAACATTTTCTACATCAGTAGTTATATTGAGAAAGTTAAGCATGCAAAAATAACTAATCAGCAACTTGTTTCTTTTCCTCAACTTTATCTAAACTGTCTCTCTCGCTCTCTCTCTCCCTCTCTCTCTCCCTCTCTCTCCATTTTCTGCTATAGCATCCGAGGGATCAAAACAGAAACAAGGTGAGATTCAACATTTTAAACTCAATTTATTCTATATATCTATATAGTATGTCTGCATGGGAACATATATGTGAAAATCAAATTGCTGTTGAGTGATCACTAATTTATTTCTCTCTCTCTCTCTCTCTCTCTCTCTCTCTCTCTCTCAGAAACCCCAGTGCCTCGCAGTAGTGCGTGTTCATTGAGGACCGCATCGCTTCCACTCCTCCTCATCCTCCTCTTCCTCCTGTTGGCTGTCTGACTTGCTCTTCCATTCTCACCGCTGACCTCGTGCCTGTCATCTGTGGGGTCGGGAGATATTACTCAGACATTGAACTACTCAATGCAATCTGTGCTAAGCTATTGCAAATGACACATATTACCTACAATATGGCGTGTGGCTGACTGGCTGTCTACCTGTGATTCTCCATGAAGAATCTGGTGTCTTCTTGAAACGGGGCCACAGTGACTCAGGGACTGACGCACCGAATCACTCTGATTAATTTCTTGTTGTTTTCCTGTTCCCTACCTGTTGTGTAAGCAGTTCATAAGCAGTATGACTAAACACTACACCTAGAAGTATGCGTAGTCGTACGATCCGTGTCCCACTCCGACCCCAGTAGAACAAAGAGTCTGTTTAGACTAGTTCCATCAGAGCTTTCTCACTTTTTCATTTCTATTTCCCTTCCCTAGCACCCCCGCCCCCCACCCCACCCTCTCATTTGAGCACCTGCCTCCAGCAAAAGTGGCCAAATAGACACATACTACTGAACTGAGTGACGCAGGTTGGGGGTCAATCGGGTAGCTGGTGACATGTTTTTCTGGCAGACACAAATAGTTTCTGGCTATTTTTTTTATTTTTTTTACTGCCTCATTTACATCCGAGTGTCATAAATATGTTGACAAACTTTTGTAAATCAACTAGATTTAGGAAATAAAGGCGTTCTGGGAGTAATTGGGGAACGTTCTGGAATAGTCAGGCAGGGCTGCTGCGCCCCCTACTGGGATTAAACTGGTTGTACTGGAGTCTGGACTGGGCTGGCCATAAACCCAGCTGCCCAGAAACTGGACACTACACTGTGGTGCTATATGGTGATGCAAATTGTCTATAACTGGACCTGGGAGTGGGTGTAGCCTTTTTGATTGGACCCCCTGTTGTTCTGCCTGTCCACCCCTCTCTCTCCTTCTGACTAAAAAGCAGGAGAGAGGGCTTATGGGTAAACAGAGGGCATCAACTCATCTCACTCCACTGAGCACGCTACGGACCACTGAGGCAGATTGGTTGATGCTCCTGCTGACCAACTAGGTGTGCAGATATTTAAAATGTCTGCTGAGCACTTAACCATTCGATAATGGGATCCCCACAAGCTGTTTGTTTTTTAGTTTTAGTTTTTTAGTTTGTTTTTAAACAGGATCCTCGGTTTTAGGTTTAATATATTTTGCATAAACAAAATGTATTAACTATATATTTTAATGTTTTAGTAACAACTGTTGATTTCTAATACTAAGGGGCATAGACAAACATGATGTTATATATCCTGGATATATATTTATGTATTGATATGTTCTCAATATGCGCTGCTGCAATGTTGTTTCCCAAGTTAAATGTTTTGATCACAGAGTTGATTACATTTTTATTTTTATTTTATTTATAACAAATAATTGGCTGCAATTAATTTAGAAATAAGACCATGGTCTGTAATTTTTTTATAGGTTTATTAACAATTTATTTAATAACCTGAAATTTTGTTTTCTGTAAAAAATGTGAGATAATCTAAATGCACCTCTAAGTCTGAATTTTTCATTGCCATTAAATGAAAGTTGATTTATGAAAATGAATAATTACTTCCCTATCGTATTATAACCGTTTGAGTGACTTGTGATCGCAAAATGCAGTGCAGTTTATTTCTCTCTTTTTTTTAAACTACATTGTTAGCACTTACTCAAAATATGTTTTAGTTTTTTCTCAACACATTTGGATGTCAAAATGCTGTAAATCACATCATTCATCTGTTGTATTTTATGCTGTTAATTTCCTAAATGGGTGATAAAACTTTTGGAAGCTTGTTAAATAATTTCAGTGATGCCTGATGTAGAATTTTACAATCATTTACTACTAGGAATATGATTTTGATTGCTTTTATGTGTGTAATTTCTTGTTTTGTTTTCACATTTTAGTGAAGAATGTAGCATCTTCTATGAAGAGCCAACTGCAATCTGAGCCTTTTTTACATGGCAAGACAACAAAATAAATATGATTGCATTAAAACAGTTTAAGTTCATTTTCATTGAACTTTTTTAAGTACTGATATTTTTTGCAGCCGCAAGTCTCAGTGACAACACACACGCACACATACACACAACTTTATTCATGGAACAGACACATATCAAGTGTAATACACAGGAGTATGGAGATAAGAAGACTTCAGGGACTTGAAATGACCTTGTGGTGTAAGAGGCCATTGTAATGTGAGTAACCTAGTGGAATATTGAGCTGAGCTTTTATCTATGGGCAGCCAAAGCCTGATAAGACTGATACCCAATAGACTCCAAATATTAATAGACCCTGAAGCGTCATTGCCAATACGTTGACCTTAAAGTACTCACTTTATTCATTTTCAGGTTGAATACAGCGCAATAGGAGTCTTCTGTTTTTTTAAAGATAGAAATGTACATCCAAATAAGCTGTAAATGCATTTCCATTTATATAGGCTGTAATGTATAGCCTCTTGTGAAGCCTCTTGTGAAGCCAGAAAGGCAATTTCCTGGATAATAGGGCTAATGCTCCTATTTCATGGTTTATGATCTGTTCTGATGACATGTTTGTCACTGTTGAGGCATGTCGTTTTGAACTGGCTTTGATTTTGACCTTCACATACAAATTTCCTAAGCCCATGTTTTCATTCTTTACCCATCGTGAATGGTGAAATAAGCATACTGGAATTCAGCGGTAAGTGGGGAATACTTTTGGATTGGTGTAAAGGGAAAATGACTCTCAGCCGTCCCCAGAGAGCCATGTTTGAGCCCCTGCCCTCTCCCAGCCTGACCATGTACCAATCTTATATGGTTATTTATCCTAGCAGAAGCAGGTACAGACAAAAGCTTTGTTGTAACAGTGTGATGTGGTGTTTTTATATATTTTAACTTTGATTCCAGAGAGGAAATACTTGAATAACAACACCAAACAAATCATTCATTTTATTTCTCACTTATTTTCATTGGATTAAACAGAAAACAAACCAAACGTCATGACATAATTTGATTACAATCTGAAAGTTACAAATTGGTTTTCTCAGAGGCTCTCTTGGAGGACTGTGATCGTAAACATTTTTCTACAACACCAAATTTCATTTTTTATTATCTGTCCAACCTAAGCAAAAAAATAACATTAACACTCCACATTGCAGCTCTCTTTTTCCACAATTACAGTGTAATTAGACAGTATCAAAAGTCAACATAGCAGGTTCTGTTGCTACCAGTTGGCCTATTGTTAATCTGACCATGATTGAATATTTAAGGGTCAGATTGTTGGTGTTGATTACACTTTGAGTAAACCATTGACCATTAATAGAGGAAAACAATGCCCTTTTTTTTTTTGCAGTATCACTATCTTCTGTATAACAATTCATATCTTACACCATGCTCATACCATATGTATTTTGTAACTGTCTAATTACATTATAATTACTGGAATAAGAAATTTGATATTTATGAAAAATCGACATTAATTCTAACAATGTTTCAAACGGAAGTGTATCACCCTTCATGTGATTCTGTTAAGAAAATGGAATTCAAAACTTCAATGCATTAAAGAGCAAAACATAAAAGCAGGGGAAATGAATCCAAAGATGTACTTTAGCTATGTTGGTCCATCTTGAGCAAATGTAACTGAACTGTGACCCAGTTACTACAAATCATAATGCATTCCTCCTTTCTATCTAGTGTTCAGTAGGGTGTGGATGTCTTGGACGCATGATTTTCAAGTCAAGTCCAGATCTTTCCCTGAATTTTGAAATGATGTTTCCCACAGCTGACTGTTTCTCAAGGTGTACCCCACAGCAGGATCAGGATACACAGCCTATAGTGGCACACACTGGTTGTGAATCCTCACCAGCGTAGCTCATATTCCAGACACTTCAGAACCAAGGTTAGTTGAGTCGGGGAGAGGGGACATCTCTGTCCTTCCCAACCGTTTGTAAGTAAATGCCTCAAGATCATCAGATCCCTGGGAATACCTTGTTTCAAGATTGTGAATTTTTTAGGTAGTGATTGGATTTTTTTTTTTTTAAGTCACAGCATCCATCAAGAATTAACACTTTATCTCCTCTGGGCAACGAAGCGATACAAAGTCAAGCTGGCTTTCTTTGGGCACGCTGCCCTTTCTTCTGAAAGCCTTCATCAGGTACATTTGTAAATGACTAGCGAGGATTGTGGATAATATTATGCAGTCAGCACTGAAAACATTCCAGTCATCTGTTATTTTTGACAAGCTTAATCTTGTTAAGATTTTCATTTTGAGGGGTTTATTAAAGGCATTCTTTAATACTTGTGCCATTAAAGTTATGTTTTCCTTGTTGTCACCTAGATGGGTTTGTGAATGTAACTGATGTCCTGAGCGAGACAGAGCTTTCATAGGTGTCAAAACGTCTCTGATCTTCCCAGCTCGCCAGTCTAATCTTCCAGTTGTCATCTCTCTCTATAACTGAGGGCACATCTGCCAACTTCAAAACAGAATTGCCTTTTGTCTCAGGAAATGTGAGTGTGAGTGACACTGAATCACCGTCTGAAATCTCTTGACCTCTCAATCTCACAGCCTTGGACATAAAACATTGCGTCTGCTAGTATGAGGAGCCTTCCTAGCCTGGAGAAGCAGTTGTTCTGTGAACGGGAAAAGTGTTTTACTGTTGAGGTGCAATCTTGCCCCGATGTCTGAAAGGTGCGTTGAGAGTACTTACTCCTCAAGGTAACATCTTAGCTGTGTGTGCTGCCTAAGGGCCGCAACAGAGCGGGATCAAGGACTGTGTTAAAGTCTCCACCAATCACTAGAATCTCAGTTGCCATCTCTTGCAGATTTTGGCTTAACCTCTGAAGTATTTTGTGATTATATATATTTCCCAGGGTGTATATTTGACCATGGACAGAACAAGATCAGTATGCTAGCCCTTTATGTTGTGAAGAGTAAATACTGAAGTAAGACTGTCAGTCTGTCAGATGGGTTATAACAAAATATCTTCACATCCAATGTGAGTCTCCTATAGAGATGCTACAGCTAGAGGAGCAGACACTCGACTCAGCCTCCTGTAGATCACTCAGAATACTTCAGGGTTTTTCTGTGAGATTTAACTCCACTTGTGTTCCCAGTGACAAAGTTAAAAGTTGATCAGTAGTCTTACCATACACTGCTAGTACTAGAATTATACTTAGAGAACTGGAACAACAATTGCTCTCCCAACAAAATGACAGAAACATCACTTTGTATAATGGATAATATCATCTTTGTTCATAGTACCATAATGGAGATTTTCCAGTGCCATGTTGAATATACAATGGCAGGTGAACCACAGACACTAACGCTTTTGCCGCTCAAATTTAGCTCTCATGGGTTCATGAGATATTTAAAGCTGTGACAGTAAATTATTGTTCGTTTTTAAATGCTAGCAAATACTTTAAATGCCACATCTGATAATTACACCTGAGAAGAGAACCCAAACCAAACAGAAAAAAGCCATGAGATATTTATTTTACACATATTTTTCAATCCTTTATCAAGTCACAGAATAATAATCTCACCTGAGAAGCATTGACAGAGTGTCATTTGATTGGTTTTATTTACTCTTCGGTGTAAGGATTGTGTTCGTTCTAAATCAAGTCTAAACTAACCGGGTCTACTTGTTTTATGACATCCTTTACACGCGTCAGGTAGCCAATAACAGTGTAATTATTTCTGCTGTATGCTCACAACGCAGGCATTTCCAGCACGTCACACAAACAGTGATAAATGTGGTTAGACCAGATATGACAAAGGAGAAAACATCAGTTGTCTTGGTGTCTAGCTGAGCGCAGAGCACTTGTGAATAGATATACCAGCTAACCAGGCCAACCTTATTTGTCATTTTGATTGCCTAATACCACTCTTTGTCCTTAACATCCATTCATCCAAAAGGTCTCGCATAAGAACAACCCAGGGGCAACCTGGAGTGAGTCTCAGGAAAGTCATGGAGGGACATTTTGAATGCTGAGATTTTAATTCTAAAATATAAAAACAGGAATTAGTTGATATTGACTTGGCTGTTCTAGTGTTTAATGTCTCCCAACATGTTTATCTTATGGGTATTGGGTGCAAATGAACTCCAGTTGAGTTGAATTGAGTTAAATTTTTTCATCAGTTCTCAGCATGGTGCTTGAAGCTTCACAGGCCGTGGCCCTTTACATTAAAGTGAACCCGCTGTGCGAAAGGCATTTCTGAATCCATCCCATGTGTGCGGATACGAGCGGGGGGTCTGGGTTCTGTGTCCCGGACTGAGAGGTGTGACAAACTTATGATTATGAGCGAACACACCAAAACCAGACACAAACGACCTCCCTCAATCACACTTCACATGACATCAAGCAAAGCAGCCTCCTTCCTCCTTA
>OMLI01039368.1:0-14907 GCA_900302605.1 Rondeletia loricata
ATGTACTGCACGCCCAAGCTGATCCCACAAATGTTCAATTGGGTTGAGGTCTGGACTCACGGCAGGCCATTCCATCCTCTCCACTCCCAAATTCTCGAGGTACTCTCTGATGATCCTGGCTCTGTGGGGGCGAGTGTTGTCATCCTGGAGGATGGAGGTAGGTCCCAGATTCTGAAGATATGGGATCGCCACTGGCTCCAGAATCTCATTCCGATATCTCACTGCATTGAGATTGCCTTCAATGATGACAAGTTCTGTTTTGCCTGTGAGAGAGATTTTGGCACATTTGTTTGGGCCGCTACCCACACGGTTAGCTGTGCACGATCTTTACAAGTTGTACCTCGTTGTAAAGGTGACTAATCAGGCTTTCCAACGATATAGAATACAATACCAATTGGTATTATTAAAGGGGAGGAATAATCGACCGAAATAACGTTTCAGAACTTTGTTTGAGGAGTTTATGATGATAATATTCAAGTGGAGGTTTCTACCTAGCATCCCTAAAAGCATTACCCAGAGAAATGCTGTGTTGTGTTTTTTTCCAAGGTGGTGTATTGCTCTCTGACAGACTTCCAGCAGACGGTGTATCAGACGGTGCTGGACACTGAAGATGTGACTTTACTGCTGAGCTCTTTGGAGAAATGTGACTGTCAAAGCGGACGCACCCGCAGGAGTTGCTGCTATGAGGTCAGTTCACTCCTTGGTTACCACTGTGTGCTTTTGTATACTGAGTTGTGCTTTTGGGTGAAACTTGATTGTAAGTGTTGATATATTTGTTACAAAGTTGGGGCATGTAAGTGTTAAGTGTCTTCCTTGCTTTCCAACACTTGGAAAGTGTTTTGGGGATATGTGTGTTTTTACTCTACAATTATTATGCACTTTAAGTGTCTACTTTAAGTGTGTACTTTTCCATTGTATTTTTCATACATGAAAGTTAAAACAATGAAAGTTAAATTATGGCCATTTCTTCTATTGCAGAAAAACTCTGAGGGTGTGGAGATTAAGCACCTGTTCTTTAGTTACTTGGCCATATTGAGGAAGGTTGCCAACCATGTAGCACTGCTGCAGTCCCCTGCAGGCACCAGCAAAAAACAGGTAGAAGCATATTCTCCTGCAACTGATTTAGTATAATAGTTTCTAACTGCTCTCTCATGGACAGTTCAATAATTCCAGACTATGTGGACACTTCATCTTCCAGTGAGGGTTCAGGTTCACTAACACCACTCACCATTTATTTCTTCCAGAAAAAGTATGTGAGTGCCATTTGTGAGAAGGTATTCCAAAAGTTTCCAGACTTTGTGCAGAGATGCAAAAACGAAGCATTTGAAGCCATGTCGGACCCTGTGTACAGTGGGAAAATGAAGGTATGTCACAGGAACCAAGGCGCAGTCACCTGCTCAGTACAAGCAGCTACAATTTGGGTTAACATCTCTCTCTCTCTTTCCTTCAGGTTCTGCAGAAGCTGCTGAAATATCATATGCAGAGGAGAGATAAAGTGCTTATTTTTTCTCTCTCGACTAAAGTAAGAGGAGTGTGCATGTGTGCTTTGTGTATTTTCAAATCTGAATTTGTGTGTCTGTGAGTGTGCACATGTGTGATTGCAGAGATATATGTTGTGTGAGAGTTGGATGAGTGGCAGGGTGAGATGTTTTCCCGTAGGAAAATGTTTCGATGCTTGCGATGATGTCATCTAACAGGGATTTTAGATGGTGTCAGAGTTGGAGTGCTCTCTGGTTTCAGAGCTTTACTCCCATTCATATCCATTCAACTCCTCACCACAGCAACATGCTTGAACTCACAGTCTTAATTGCCGCTGCTGTTAGAGCAGATGACTTGTTTACAGAAAAAATAGCAGGAGACGTGGTTTTCTCATGACATAGATTAATAGGTAAGGCTCGAGGTTTTATAAGTGAGAGCGATTCGAGTTTTTAAGATAATTGGCTGCATTGCAAAGTGTAATGGTTGTTGTCACCTGAGACAGTATGATAACATTTCCTGGCTTCTGGCTGCTATGAGGTCATTTTCAGGCCCCATGTTTTGCTTTTTTGGGGAATCATATTGAATCACATTGTCTTGATTGTGCAAGACTCAACATTACCCATATATATATAAATATACATGGTTAAACAATATTTTATTTATATTTTGTATTAGATTTGTTGGTCCAGCTTCTACATTTTATCTCTCACACAAACCCTTCAACCTTAATGATGAATACATTCACATCATAGAATTAGAGTGGAGTCAGACTGTTTATATGTTTATATAATGGATTGGTGTGTTTGGAACCTTTCAGCTTTTAGACGTGCTGGAGAGCTACTGTATGGCAGAGGGGCTGGACTACAGCAGGTTGGACGGTACCACCAAATCCAAAGAGAGAGTCAAGATTGTCAAAGAGTTCAACATCTGCCCTCACACTAACCTCTGCCTGGTTTCCACCATGTCAGTCTACCCACCAACAACCACCAGCAGTATTTTGTAAAATACACCAAGTAGTGTTTTCTTGTTTCTTGTATTTTACATTTACAGTTACATTTTAAGCATTTAGCTGATGCTTTTATACAGAGTGACTTATTGTCTTTCCAAAGGTCTTATAGCCACACCAATTTCAAAGTCTACTTTTTTTGTTTTCTTCTGTAAGTGCTTGTTAAACATATTTAAAGTGTTGAATCTGCTGATCACTGACTCTTTGTTCTCTCAGGGCGGGTGGTCTTGGTCTTAACTTTGTAGGGGCCAATGTGGTAGTGCTATTTGACCCCACCTGGAACCCAGCCAATGACCTGCAGGCTATTGATCGGTAGGTTGTTGGCCACTTCGCGGCAGACTTTCCAGAGTTTTTTTTATGTACAGTTTCAGCCATTGAAGTTGCTCTATTTTGTTGTCTTACCTCAACCTTCTTCGCGTGCGTGCGTGCGTGCGTGCGTGCGTGTAACTTTGTGTCTCCCCAGGGCGTATCGTATTGGCCAGTGCAGGGATGTCACTGTTCTCAGGCTGATCTCACTTGGGACAGTGGAGGAGGTCATCTACCTCAGACAAGTTTACAAACAGGTACTGGACTATTATAACCATGGAATTACAATGCGTAGAGAGGGCACTTCCTGGGCTACTGCAGTAATCCTCAGTTCACCTAAGATGGCTGCCACAATAGATCTCTGTGGGGACAGTGGAGGAGGAGTTTTCTACCTTAGGAAGGTCTGCAAACAGTTGCTTGATCATTGTAACAATACCCATAGTTATAGATTAAAGTATATATAACTATTTTTGACTATGCTCAAACATTTCAGTGCAATGCTCTGTGTTATATCTATTTGCTGTACCTTCTTTCCAATCTTCCAGCAATTGCAGTGTTCGGTGGTGGGCAGGGAGAGTTCCCGGCGGTACTTTGAGGCAGTGCAGGGGCCTGATGGCCATAAGGGGGAGCTGTTTGGGATAAAGAACCTCTTCAGGCTGCAGACCCAGGGGACCTGCCTCACCCGCAAGATACTAGAGGTCAGATAGCCTACAGGCCCTTTACTACTGCAGTTTTGGTGATTGATGGTGTCATACTTGTATCTTGCTTTCAGTGTCTTCGATTAATGTGGTATAGCATTAGCCACTTGGCTCTCGCGTCACTGCATCGGCCCGGTCATCGCTCCACCCAGTCTTGACTCTTCTCCCTTCTGGCTCCCCAATGATGCAATGACTTTCCCACTCCAGTCAGAACAGCAGAGTCACTTCCCATATCCCGTCGTAACCTGAAAACACATTTTTTTCAAGAAGTACCTCAAGTCGCCCTCTTCCCACTGAATCCCCTCTCACTCTCCTTGCTCTCTAAAAAACATTCTATCTCTCCTTTGCTTTTATTTTATTTATTTTCTTTGCAATTCACTCTTACATGGTCATTCTACGGTCACAGGAATATTGTAAGGGCACTGAGGCCCTGACCTTTGCACTCCTTATTTTTGTTTTGATACAGGCATTGAAGCTTATTGTACTCATTGTAAATTCACTCTGGGTAAGAGCATCAGCTAAATGCCTAAAATGTTGTTGATGATATGAGGTTGGTTGGGTGGATGTTGTACTCTGAGATGTTTTCGTTTTGATGAATATGAATGTGTGGCTCACATTGGTTCTTCTTCACAGCGAGAGGGGCAAGTGGAGGCCGGCGTAATGACAACCAGCACACACACAGGCGAAGAGAAGGAGGAGGAGAGGAAGAGAGTTGGCGTGAGTAACTCTCACGTTCTCAGGGACCCAGAACACAGGGCACTCATCTTTCCCATCCCTCACTCCCTCTCCTTTCCCAGGCGGCTCACTCATCCCCCCATTCCCATGTGAAAGAGGGGATACCTCACACAGGGGCCTTTCCTGTCTATCAGTCAACCAACAAACAACCTCATTTAACTTTTTCTGCCTTATCCCTGCATTTTCTGTCTATTGCTTCTGCCGTTCTTCTCTTTCTGTATACTCTTCCTACTCTCTCGCTGTTCTCTCTCTGCCTGTATATGACGAGTTTTATTCCAAAATGAGATGTCCACCATTTGGGGGGGAAAAGTGGCTCCTACCCTGACAAAATGGCACAAAATGAAATTAATTTATGGTACTTTTGAGAGAAAAATTTGTTAAGTCCTTGGCTGATGAAATGATAACACTTTTACACTCTAGATTATCTATATTTTAGAGATATTGAAGTACGAGCTTCAGGTAATGATATTTTTGAAATTGTCATATCCTTTCTGCTCTCTTTTCTCTTCTCTCTCTCTCTCTCTCTCTCTCTCTCTCTCTCTCTTTGTCTCTGTGATGCCGTGTCAAACAGCTGGATATAATTACCCAGTGTCCTAATGGAGGGAGCAGACCACACTGAAGTCTATCTTTCTCTTTTCAGCTATTTATTTACACAGTGATGCCCCTTATCATCCTGTGACAGTTCCCAGCCAAGGCTCTGCTCTGCAGCACACTGTCCTTTTTACAGGCCTGCCTCACCACTGAGGCCATTCAGACTCTTACAAAAATACAGTATACACTAGGGTGCTGTAACACACACACAAAGGCATGTACAGACTTGAAGACACACAAGCGTGCAAGCACACACACACACAGGCTCTACAGAATTAGGGAAGAGTCATCTGGTTGGCAAATTTCGTGAGATTAGTATCACTGTTGGTGGTCGATCCCATAAAGACCCATTCACATAACTCCAGGAAATGTTATGACCCTCACAGTGTGCAGTATTATTTTGTTCATATTACATCATGGTAGAGGGCATGTGTCATGTTGATGTTTGTTATGATTTATTGTTACAGGCATCTGTCTGGCAATATACAATGGATGGTCAGATGGATTGGTCAACTGAATGAATGCATGAACAAAGGGACATGAACAGGAAGATTTGTAGCTTTTTGGCACAATCTCTTAGCTTAGTGTTCTTAGCTTATATATAGCGTATATTAGTATATTATTTTTTCATGTCAGTCTCTTGCTCTTTTAGACAACTACCTTCCATGCCAATCTCTTTGTTTCTACTATTTTGTTGAAGGAACCTGGAGTTGCTCCACCTGCAAATGCTCCTAAACTGAATGATGAAGCAGCCAAGGAGAACAGAGATGCATCAAAGATCCCCAGAGGGGTGCTGGAGTTCAGCAGTGGGAGTGAAGATGATGAGGAGGAGCAGGCGGCTAGGAGGAAGGCCTCAGACCCCAGTGCGGTGGATATCACCGGGGATGGGAACGCCTCCACTGCTCCTGGTCGAATGAGTCTCCTCCAGCACGGTTTCTCCAGGCTGCTCCAGAGGGTTGGAGTGAAACCAGGGTCAGGAGACGGGGACAGTAGTCAGAGTGAGGGAGATTCTGTGGAAGGAAGCGCCTCCGAGGAGAACGGGGAGGATCCAGGGAACTCAGGGAAGAAGGAGGGCATGTTCTCTGGGGTCTACAAGAGCTCTAGTACACCATATAATGGGGTCCATGTCCCTAAATCGAGAACAAGAAATGGGGACATCTCCAGCGGTTCAGAGAGAGAAGATGGGGGGAATGGAGACAGAGGAAGACAGGAGGGGGTTTCTCTGTTGGAAGAGAGTGACGACACTGGGAGAGAGAGACCTGGCCTGAAAGGGAGGATAAAGAGGAAAATGAAAGTGGATGAGGAAAGTGATGAAAACTCAGGGTCAGACAAAGAGAAACCTAACAAGGCCACAACTACAGTTCCCAGAGTGCACCACTTTGAGGGTTACTCTGATGAATCTGAGGACTTGGACATCGAGGCAATGACTTGGCCCAGGATGGACGCTTTAAATTCACGAGGGAGAGGGGGAGACAGAGGGAGAGGGAGGCTTGGCAGCAACAGAAAGAGGCAAAGCACTAGTATAAGGTACCAGGCCAGGTCCAAATATACTGATGACATAGAGACATTAACCTCTTCAGAGGAAGAACACACTCCTGTTAAGAGAGGGAGATCTAGAGGACGCCCTTTCACAACTCCACAGACAGAAAGGTCCAGAGTTGGCCTGCCGAGAGGTGAGCAAAGACAATGGCCAGACAGGCATGAAGTAGGTGCAACAATAGACAGAGCAGGCACAGAGAGAGGACAGAAGAGGCCTAAAGCTGTTTCATTTACAGGGCTGAAAACTCAGACATCCCCAACATCCAAAGGAATGGATGGAACCATTGACAGTGTGCTAGGTCAGATTCTATGTCTATTTTTCATAATTTTTTCACCTTCATATATGCCATAAACGTTATTAAACTTTATCTCAACATTTATGGTATAAATGTGTGTTTTAAAGGTGGCGTACAGGACGTGGTGTATACCCACTCTAACCAGCACGTGGTGGGCGGGAGCAAGGCAGAAGAGCGAATCAGTAGAGCCGCTCTGCGAGATGTGTTTGAACGCAAGATGTACTCTCAGATCCCAGCCAATCATCTTCTAGGCACCCAGGAGGTATAACCCCTTACTGTTGGTCTAGTACTGTTTCTTAAATTATGGTCTTAAAATGGACCCTCACATGGCAAGAGGACTAGTATGGTTGTGTTTGCCTCGTCCCAAATCCAGGCTGTACCCCTGTATTGATTGCAAAGTGAAACACTAACTTGGTAGCAGATCTCTCCATAAATATCTTTCAGTTTTCTCTTTTCAAGTTACTATATAAGGCCAATATTTAGTTTTTAATAAAGTTATTTTCATCAGGGCTGTGTTCAGCTAAAACTATGAATCGGTTCAGGAAGTGAGTTTTCTTTAAAATCCCAAACATTTAAAAACTTTGGGCATAAGAAATTGGCATATCTTACATTGGGAGAAAAGAATGAATGCTGCGCCATTACCTATGGAACTGTAGTTTCTTTAATCAATAAGCCATGAGAGGCCATGCTTTACAGTGATTTTTAGAACAGCTAAGAGGCGTTGTTAGGCACAATGTAAAGCAGAAATAACTTAAAAGCATGGCCTTGAGTGGTTTGTTGCTTTTATAAAACGGCAGTAACACACCATTGTAATTAAAAGAACACAAATGTTCAATAAATCTTTTATTTCAACCAATATTGCTTAAATGACTAGTAATTAATAATAATTTAAAAAATTGCGTTTATCAGAGCCACAGAATGTGACTGCCAATCAGAACATAGGACAAGAACTATCAGTTTTATGAATTTGCATTTTGAATTGATTGAATTGAAAGTGGATGCACCTTGTCCCTGACCCTGATTGTGTTTGTTTGATTGTACCAGAGCCTGTCTGAGAGCCCTCCAGACAGCCCGCCCCATCCTGCTACTGCCAGGTTGGAGAGGCCCAGCGTGGACCACCCAGTCACCTTCACTACCAAGACTGTCCACCACACCAAACACACCACCTTCATCATTGGAGAGACTCCCCAGGCCATACGCAGGTACTGAGAGAAGGTCAGAGGCGGTGAAGAGAACAGAGGATTGGAGATAGGATAAAGGAAACGAGGGCAGAGGAAGAAACAATGCAGTGGTGGAAGAGAGGAGGTGATGGATTACCAGTGAGAGGGCATAGGGAGGGTAAAATGCAAGAGAAAAGAGCAAAGAAGGGGAGGAGATGGGGATGGAGAGAGGACTGCGGATAAGGGAGCATAGAACAGAAGAGGAGGAAAGAGGAATAGGTTTGGATGAGAGTAAGAAGTGCAGGAAGAATAAAGCAGGCAAGAGGAGGAAAGGAGGGAAGGGGAAAGGAGGGCAGTAGAGGGGAGGGAAGAGGAGAAGAATTCCTGGCAGTGTAGGGAAGTAGGCCAAAACTCACCACAGTTATGGTGTTGAGCGCCCCCACCTGGTCTGCAGGGATTGCGTGCGTGCGTGCGTGCGCGTGTGTGTGTGTGTGTGTTTAGAGAGAGAGACCACCTTTGAGCTCTCCCTTCCACCTATTTCCCAGCATCATGCCAAAGATTACCCAGTTGTATTCAGGCCCAACAGTGCAGGAGTTTTCCCCTCCACGACCACAGCCCTCCTGAGACAACCCAAAAATGATCGCCTAAGGACTTCCAAACCCACACACATATACACACACGTCCTAACACGCATATACACATACGCACTCTACCACACACCCACACACGCATTACTCAAATACACACCTCTGTCCCATTGCACCCCCCCACACACACATAAACACACACACGCATACAGACACACAGACAGACACCTCTGTGGCTCCAATCTCATTCCCCGGGGGAAGACTGTGTCTTTGCCCAGAGGCTCACCAGGGAGTGAAAACACACACTAGTTATATTGATATCCCCCTCAATTAACCTTGCTGTTATATGATTAAAATCTGCATACACGTTGGTTTTTACTGCCGTTGCTTTTATTGATTGTTTTTCCAATGAAAGCCACAAATGGTAGCAACACCTCATAATGCTGCTGTACCACCAGTGGCTTTGAAGTATTTCTGTCCCGGAGTCTGGTTAGACCAAAGTTTTAATGACTGGCTTGGAGCTGGGGAAAGAGACCTCATACTGTATGGCTGCCGGGATATGAGCCTGAATATGTGGAGAACTACTCATCTGAGGCTAAGCCTGATGGAACCACAGACTATCTGATTAATGGTATAGGCCTGCAGATACTGTATTGTTGCTGTTTCGAGTCAGCTTTTTTCCTGTCATTTAAAGTAGCTTATGTTCACAAATGCCAAATTCCATCCTTATATTAGCTAGTGTTTCACAGGATATTAGAAGGGGATTTTGGTTATAAAGAGATCGTGTAAGCTCTTCTATCTCACATGACACCTGACGTTTGTTTGTGTTTGCGTGCGCGTGTCTCTGCATGCACGTGTGTGCACACTCATGTGTCCTTGTGTGTGTCTTGTGTGTGCTTGTATGTAGGCAGCAGCTGGAGGAGATGGCGGCAAAGTTCAAATTATCCTCAGTCCATCAGTTTGCAGAGGCGGTTCTGAGAAGCAGCTCAGCCCAGAGACTGGCCTGGCTACGACAGTATTACACCTCACTGAACCACCCTGAACTGTCCAACACAGTCACAAACAACTTCCCACAGCCTGATTCAGCCCAGCCTAGGCCTGAGAGGACTACACATACCCCCTGCCCTGCAACTGCCAACTCCTCATCCTCTTCCCCATCCACCAAAAGAATGCCTCTGAAAGCTGCTGCAGAATCTCACACAGAGGCTAGAACCCCACAAAAGAATGTCCCAGAACCCCAGAAAAAGCCTAGATACCCACAAAAGAATGTTCCAGAACGCCAGAAAAAGCCTAGAACCCCACAAAATAATGTTGCAGGGCCCCAGAAAAAGCCTAGAATCCCACAAAAGAATGTTCCAGAACCCCAGAAAAAGCCTAGAATCCCACAAAAGAAAGTTCTAGAACACCTGAGTGATGTTCCAAGCCCTGAATCAGAGGAGCAGGAGGAGACAGTCTGCAATGCCAGAGGACACAAGAGGACAAAGAGGGCTAGTGTTTCCAGTTCTGGAGCCTTCAGAGCTGGTGGTGGTCTTGGCTCGGCCCAGGCCAGCAGCAGTGGTCTGGGGCCTGGGGAGGCTGCTGCTTTCCTGGACCACAGAGACAGAGATACCCCTTCTTCTCCGGATCTCAGCCATGGCTGGTCCACCACGCCATCCAAACCCACAGCACAGGGAAGGGAGCTGGAATCCTCTTCCAGGACTGGTGAAGCTGTTAAAGGACAGAGAGAAAATCCGCAGCCCCCGTCTCCTCCCGAACAGGCCCCATCCACCTCCAATCATCTTTCCTTCCTCACAGATCTGATAGGAGACACCTCCATCCTGGACGACTTGTTAAGACCTAAACCCAGGGGTGCACAGCAGAGGGGGTCCCCAAAAACACCCCCTACATCCACCTTAGTGTCAGTAAGCTCAAGTCTCACCACAGCTTCTCCATCTAGAAGTGCTCTCACTACAGATTCTGGCACTGCAGGCCTCATACACTCCCTGTCCTCTCCAAGCTCACACACATCACCTACACACCTGGTCACTCCACAGCTTCAGACATCAAAGGGCAGCCGCAAAGACTTCTGGGACATCCTAAACGAGGGGAATGAAGAGAGTATAAACAGGTTGACAGACCCGTCGGAAGTGGAGAGGGTTTGCGTGAACACTAACTTCACAGCTAGGACTAGATCTGGAGAAGAGGAGAGAAAGAGCGTTGGACTCTGGAAGACTAATGAGAAGTTCCTGTGGAAGAAATAACACAGGAGAGACATAGTAGATTGTATTAGGTTGTATTTTTAGTTGTTTATTCTATGGTGTGTTTTAGTTTTTCAATTAAGTTCTAAAGGGGAAATATGAAACTATAAAACAGCATTGAAAGCTTTTTAAGTAAAATGTTTTTTTTCCTTTATTCTTAATCTGCCAAGTAGAAAATGTTCAAAATTCACTGAATTAGAAAGTTATTAGCATAATGACGACTGTTATGATATTAGTCACATTTAAACCTGTGCATATTTTATGGAAATTCTTCTTGTTCATTGCTTTTTTTGTACGTTTTTAATTTACCACACATTACCCCAGGAGAGGGGATTATACATTTTGTTTAAAAAAACAAAACGTAATATGTGTGATTCTATATCACAATTAGACACTTGAAACACACAGTGACATATGTCACCAAACATTTTCTGTACTTTCATATTTTCTGCAGCCTCCAACTAGCATCTTGTTATATGTGGCAATATTATCTGCTGCAGGCTGTAACGTGCGCGAAGTGGTGTTTTTGTTCAAGTGAATGTATTTGGGTTATACTTATACTGCGTGCATGTGTAATACAAGTTCAGTGTTACCATTCATATATCCGATATGATAATAAGTGGATGGTTTGACAGAGGAAACCCAACCTGCTGTCTGCATTAGCCATTACCATTATCGGATACCATGACCGCTACCCCAAGACTGTTGGTGGCCCTGGTGAGAGATCACTTAAAGCTCCTTAATAGCTGTCACCTCTGTCACTCTGGATCTCTCTCTCTCTCTCCCCCTCTCCCCCGCCCTCCCTCTCCCCATGAGACAGTGTATAGTGTGGAGATGGTGGGGCTCCCCTGCACAGTGCTCTGCTCAGTAATCTGATAGTCTGTGGCTTGGCTCAGTTATGCTTCAAGCGCCCTCAAGAGTGGAAGCTGCTGCGCCATTAGTGAAATAACAATAAGCAGTTGAAGACTTAGTGCGGCTGGGAGAGGGGGGATAGGGGCGTAGAATTCACACCCATCCATCCATCCATCCATCCATCCATCCATCCACACACACCGCCTCTCAGTCAGTCAACTGAAGTGCATCTCATGTTCCGTCACGGTGATACAATTGATATTTGGTCTGCACTCCCCCACCCCACCCCAAAAAAATTGTTTCTCTGAAATGTATCAAACTCGTAGCTTATTTGTAAACGTGCGCAAACGAAGTAAACATTTATTCTGTGTATGTTTGTGCGTGTGCTGAACCTCACAGCTGTGTTTGACCTCTTTCAGCTGTTGCACTGAGGTAAGCAGAACCCCAAAGAGAGCTTAGTGTTTAGTTTAGCAGAAATGAGAAAGTGCTGATAGCTATCAATAAACAAGAAGAAGGAATACGTGCCTCAACAGAACATGCGGCCTCACAGTACTGTGTGTGTGTGTGTGTGCGTGAAGTCCTGGGAGGTAGAACATGAGTGTCTTCACACACACACTAACACTCGGGTCACACATCTGTCACACCTGTTCAAATCACAGACGAAGGAGAATAAAAAGCCCTTTCTGTCTTCTTTCCCTATTTCCTCCCCCCCTTCCCTCTCTGCCTCCCTCTTTCTCTCACCCACGCCTGAGATTTGCAGATCCCTATCTGTCGTTTTGTAGTCATAGTCTGGTTCAAGAGAGATAGCTTTGCATTTTACTGACAATAGATAGGCCCACCAACTGACTAAAGTGGTTTGAGCCCGATGGAGACAAAGAAAGCTCTCCTATCCTTAAAACTAACTACAGGATTCCGCCAAGGATCTGGAGTGAGACGTACAGCCACAGTGATTGATGAGTGACTGGGACGTTGACAGTGTCTAAGCCCATTTGACGATTGTATTTTATTTTATGCAATGTGGCACAGCAGCTTGCAATTTCCTGCCTTTTCAGTCAAATGAATGCACACACCCGCTAAGGATCATGAGGAAATACCACAGAAGAGACTGCTTGTTTTTCCAACGCTCCCATTAGTGTCTCGTCTCTTTTTGTCAGGGGCAGCGCGAGACGTCTGTTTACATCTCCTGCCACAATAACCTGGGTGTCTGTGTCTGTCTGTTACAAATCTGGACAGCCAGACGGGCCGACGGAGGGACGGCCCCGGCCCCGCAGGCTCTCCTTGCCAGGGGTTTATTTGCAGAAGTCAGCCTGTGACACCTCGTTTGGTTTGATTAGTAAAAAGCTGTGAATGACTGCTGACCTCTGCTGACCTGGAGCCCGTATGGGCCCCCGTCCCTCTTCGGCTCAGGTTTCCACACATTCGCTCTCTGGCGTGTTGAGAAGGTGCGCTGACTGTCGCTGATGAGGAGAGGAGAGAGAAAATGAGCACGTATAGAAATGAGAATGTGTGTAATTCCCCCTCGTAATGATAACGCAGCTATCATTAAGTACTTGGTTGAGTTTAGTATGTAAGTGGGTATCATAGGTGTTTATGAGGGCTCGGGATAAATAGTTTGTATCTAAGGCCTACGGGGCACATTTAGGTGACTCAGCAAGCCAACAACTCCATTAGGGGGGTACAGAGTCCTTCTGTTGTTACGGTAACGGGCTGAGGAGGACCCTGAATGTGAAAAAGAAGAAATCTACCCCTTCATTAGGAAATTACACACCATTTGTCCCTCATTCCTATCCAGTTACCTAGGCAACTGTTAGCTGTACCGGTAATTTGGGCTAATTCACTGGCTCCTGGGCCCTTCCGTTCCCTATTGTGCCCCATCATAAAAGAGATATAACACAGACACACACACTCACACACACACTAACTCTCTTTCTCTCTTCTCTCCTCTCAAACGCACAGACACTCAGTAAGAGAGAGAGAGACTAATCCTCATTTTGTCTCTCGTTCTCCTCAACACGGCTGGAAATAGACTGCCTGAATATCAATGAACTGCGCCGAGGCAGAGGCTGTCCAAAACGAGGCCTGAACCCATTCATGCCCAACACCTGTACAGAGCTCTGGGGGCGAGTAAATGGTGGAATTCTAGACAGAGTTATACAGTTGTTGAAAACGGAGCGTCCCCTTTCCAGTCCGGTGGAGATTTTTTTTTAAACAAAGAGACACTTGTCCTCTCTGACCCCCTCCTGTCTTGAAGGTGAGAGAGAGAGACAGAGAGAGAAGGATGGATGGAGGTCTACTCTTTTCCCCTTTCGGAACAAAAGGAATGGAAAATGGTGTGTTTTCCCGTGGGGTAAATATTGAGAGTGGAGAGATATAAACGTACAGAAGAAAGAGCCGCCCGGGTCTCTGTTGCACTGCCAAAGGCCCGTGCGTCACTTGATCCATTGTTTAGTGTAGAGGGGTCTCGGTAAGCAAGCGGCTGCCTCCCTGCTCCAGCTGCAGCCTCTCTACTGTTTATGTTTGCAGGGCCCTTCGCCTTGAAGTGAGGCTACACAAGCAAAGACTAGCCACATGTGAGCACCGGGCTGTCCGAGAAGTCACCGGCCCTTTCTTCTCCCCCGTTTTCAATCTGTCCCTCTTCCTCTGTCACACTTTGCTTCTCTCTCTTATCCTCTTCCGTCCATTCCCTTTTCTCCCCTCTGCTTTTCTGCCTCCTCGGTCCCCTCCTCTCCTCCTCTCTCCTTCCTTCGCCTTTCATCTCGTTCGCTTTCGCTTGCTGACGGTGCAGCCTGTCCCTGACAGCCCGCTCTTTTGGGGGGAAGATGAAGGGTTGGAATTATCTTCTTGAGTTTCAAAGACCTCCGTCGTGGATTGGAGAGAAGCGGTAGGTGGTATTACTCCTGTGAGAAATAATTGCTCCTAAAAACCCCTCTGTGAGAATGAATCTCGACGTGCTCCAGAACAGAGTTTGAGAGACAAGGTGGTAATTATGTCACCGAAATATGTCAGCTAGTATAAATATTCAAATATTTATCCTGGTGTGTCATACTGACAAGCACAGCACATTCTGGAGCTGGAAAATGTTCAGAGAGAAAGCCACTGAAGGAAATATGGAGTCAAATGCATAGTATACATAATGGGCATTTGGGGTTTTATAGCTTTGCGATAATTCACTCAAATATTTTCATTGGGAGTTCAGCATTAGGGAAAGAATGTCTATCTTCATACAACAATCGCCACGTTTGAAAGGATTTTTTTTTTAAAGCATTGAGGTGAATGAGTTCCAGTCTAAAAACTCCAACTCCTGGGTCAACCTGGAAAACTTTGGGGGGGCTGGTTCAGTGTGTGTGTGTGTGTGTGTGTGTGTGTGTGTGTGTGTGTGTGTGTGTGTGTGTGTGTGTGTGTGTGTGTGTGTGTGTGTGTG
>OMLI01039372.1:0-11370 GCA_900302605.1 Rondeletia loricata
CAACTGTTGTCCCGCCTCCTGTCAATCACAGGCGAACAACTAGGAAGTAAAAGTCCGGTACTTCAACTAGTGCACGATTTCTGTATTAATTTAACAGATAACTAGGCTGAAATGTAAAAAAATAAAGGTACCGTTCCTTTCAAAACCTTTGTGTTGTTAATTAGAGGTGGGTTAGAATGACTTTGAGTGACTTTTAAAATCGATCTTTTTACAACAAATTCATCAAAATCTAATTCCAGGAGGAATGAAGATGAAAACTATCTGGGGTGATTGTTAGAGGTGCTACGAAGTCGAGAATGAGGTAAATTTGCCCTACCGCTGAAATATTCCTTTAAGTTGTGTTAAATTGCCTTTTCTGTATTGTTTTTACATAAGTTTACATTTGGGCCACCAAGCCCCAAATTTAGGGGCTTGGTGGCCCGTGGGGCCAGTGCTTAAAAATATTAGTGTCTATCCCTGAAGCACCAGCAGTATGCAACAGCTGAAGGAGTTTTTATGTATTTTTAATAAGTAAAATGTTTGTTTACATTTGCATGATATTTGTTTGTAGATATTGATATTGTATTTTCAGTTGTAATGGGTTTAAATAGTTTGCAAAAATCTTATTTCCATTTACAAGTCAACCTGTTGATAAAACCTTTATGGTATACCCAAAAATAAAATGGTTAAAAGAAATCACAGATTGAGTATTTAACTTGGCCTAAAACGTTAGTTGTTATATATGTTCAGTACAGAATTACCAGAAATAGGCTTTTGAATGCTAAATTTTCAAAGATTAGCATTCAAAAGCTAATATCTATAATGGGCTTTTGTCACCTTTTTTTTTTTTTTAACTGATGTGTTTGCATCCCTGAACACAGGTTCCCCCTATAGAGTAGATGATCTGATTAGATTTTGGAGCACTTTGCTGCATATATTTGCATATTAAAGAGGAAAAACTGATTTTCTTGAAACAACCATTCAGTTCATATTAATACAGCCCATGTGTTATGTATGTTGCCATATAAATATTTGCTAATTAATGCATTAATTAGCTTAATTAGTGACCTCATTAGCATACCTGCTTATGTTTAATATATCATAGTGATATGGCAGGACATTATGCAGCTCAGTGCCTCTTGTTAAGTCAAGTCAACATATTGATCACCAACATTGACTTAATTCTGAATAGCCATTGCTTGATTTTAAATGATTTTGAAAGCTGTCAGTCATATATGAAAGCACACTGCACATGCCTGCTGGTAAGGAAACAGGTGAAAATGCTGTCATCAGTCTTTTGAAGGTCCCATGACATGCAAAAAAACAGAATTTATACTTAATTCTTAATCTGTAATGATTGACTCATTCCATGTTTGGTTAATTCTGGTTATGATTTGTCATACTTCTCTAGTCAGATCAGCAGTCATGTGGATCACCTCAGCATCTGTGAGGAGAAAGTAAATCCACTACCAAAAGTTTGTCTCGATGACTGAACACTAGATGGCACTATAGCCTTTTTAATTTGTTGAACTGCTAGCATTAGGGCTGCTGGTGAAACTTATTTTGTTTTATCTGTTTCTCAGTGTTTTCAGTTCTTTATAGGCTGTTCACTTCTTTATGTTTAAGTCTTCCTCCTGCTGTCTGTCCTCAGCTCCCTGCCTTCCCATATAGATGTTTCGTATGAGGACTTGTTGGGCACTCTACAGCGATACGCCGCCTGTCAACAACGGCTAGGCAAGTGATTGGCAGGCCCACACTAAGCCCCGTCCTCCAACAGGAAGAAGTGTGGGATTCACAGGATTGGATGAGAGGTTGGTGGGTGGTGATGCCTCCATGCCTCCCTGCATCCCTCACTCCTTCTCTCCCTAACTCTGTCCATCTGCTGGATCTCCAACAGACTCAGTTTACAGCTCAAAGACAAGAAAACCAGGGGAAAATAGCGAGTCAGCTCACTTCCTACCACCGGCTTCTGTCTTTTTATAAAACTCATACTGCTCCTCTGCTCTACCATGCCCATAGAGATGCTGCCCAGGCCTCTGTGAGGACTTCAGGGACATGTAGTCCAAGCCAAGTGAAAATGGCACATCAAAGAAACAGACACCAGAAGACTCATCACGTCCACAAAACCTGTTCTTTCCTCCCCAAACCCCCCAGCTAAATGCTTATCATTCTGTCTATTAGCTGCTGTTTACTGGTTAAGGCTTGGGAAATGATATGCCTTCACTCACCGGGCAACAAGGAGGAAATGCCAAACCTTAGTAATGTTTGCTGCCTGTCCTTATCACCAGGTAAGATTAGCTGCATTTTAGGGAGGAACTCCATTACCCATCATGCGTCAGCCAAACGAGAAGAAGTTGACCCGAGGGACAGAGTTGGTAAAGTGGTGTAAATACATGACAAATTCATGTTGCCCTGTCTCTGTCCCTGTGGCCTCCAGCTAGATGCTACTGCTAGCCCAGTCATGTGGTTCATTTGTAAAATGTTGCTTCAGACAGATAAAGAGGTGGATTTGAGGCTGAAGTCAGCTTAGCCAGGATGCTAGCAGACTGATGATAGCTCTGAAATAGAGAAATACACTACATGTCTCTGCCCACAAGTCTTATAAAGTCGTGTAGGAAGGCTTGTCCAAGTCTTAAAGGAAAAATCCTAAAACACTTTAACTCTTAAAGAAAACAGCTATTTGCGATGTACCTTGCATTTCTGGGACCGTTTTGTTTGGTGGTGTATTTTAGTTATTTCTCTGGATAACTGGTCAGATGTAGACTACATGACATCACGTTGAGATATATGCAGTATAGATACAATAGAGTTTGATGGCATAAAATGTTTCAGCTATCTAAAATATCAACTGTAAACATCAGGTTTTGGTGTCAATCCCTCAGAATCAAAGAGCGAGGGCTTCTTTCTAGAGACGCCACATTGCACCGACGTTCAACAATAATACAGGGAGAAATTCATCGTAGAAGAGACAGAGAAACCAATTTCTCCACCCACAGTAGAGGAAATAGACCAGAATGCAACGCAGCCACAGAACGTGTTGTGTTTTGAGTAAGGGGCGTGGCCGTCATCATAGACACGTCCCAATGTTCACCAGCTAGTTGGCTAGCTAACTATACAGCCTGTTTCAAAAGTAGGTATACATTTTTATATACATTAAGATTCAATGTATTATTAATTATTTTTCCTTTTTCCTGGTACACTTTAGGTCATGGCTGGAAATTTGACGATTCAGTCTCTAAATATGTACAAAATTACTACAATTATACAGCTTTGTTTTTCATTATTATTATTATTTAAAATGGTATACCTACTTTTGAAACATGGTATATATACTGTATGCCCAAACGCCCACCTTTGATTGAAAGCAACAAGTTCACGGTTTGTCAAAAGGCATTCTGGGAAATGTAGGAAATCACTAAATGACGTAGTAATTAGACAAGGCAGGTTGTGGCAAAGTGGTTCACCAAAAACATAAATTAAAACACTTAATCACAAAAGAACTCCTGGAATGTATTGAACATCACAGAGGATCCAAGGGGGGTGTGTGTGTGTGTGCGTGTGTGCGCGTGTGTGCGTGTGTGTGTGTGTGTGTGTGTGTCTCTCTGTCTCTCTCTCTCTCTCTCTCTCTCTCTGACTACCTGTGTATGATGGCCATGACTGCCTTGGGAAATATTTGCTCCATCCGTATCATAGAGCATCGGTGATTATATCTGATGAATCACAAAGTGTGCTTTTGAGTTATCCTGGAAAGAAAATGTTTGAGCTTTAGCCTACATCATTGGCCATAAAACTAAAAAACTAGATTCAGACAAATGAAAACACCTTGGTATGGTATACAGTTTTGGTATGACTCCATTTAACATGCCATTTGTCTAGATGCTACCTGTAATCCCTGAGATTACCGCCCACTGTGTGTAATTGATTGGTCGATCAATGTGTTCTCAATAAATGTTATTGATATAATAATATGTACAGTACCGACTCTGGGTGCAAACTATTCTGCTACTATTTTCTGCTAACATACTCTCAACACATTCAATATTATTACATTGCCATGCTATAGCTGATACTGTAGCATGGCAGAGGTAGTTTGGAAGTATTTTTGTAGTGTGATAACCAGAAGCCCTGCTTTAACGTTGATCAGCCCAAATGCCACTTTTCATCCAGTCTTTTACTACAGTGGGACTCCAGCTTGAGTGTTGGGCTTATTGCTGAGACTAGGATTTGGCTCAGACCTGACTCAAGCCCCCCCAAAACAAAAACAAAAAAACAATTTCAATATTAACTGTATTCTTCACTGGCAAGTTGCTGGCTGATGACAGCTGTGGTTTTGTAGTGTACCTGCCGTCTTATACACAATGAGTAGGCTGTCATAGCTTTGAAGCTGCACTAGGCAAGATGTTTCTGTGAGCTGTCTTATCAGCCTAAACCAGGAAGTGGGGCTGCAACAGAGAAGACTAATTGACATGCTGTAGATTCTGGTGTCAGTATGGTCACTGGTGGGAAATGTTCTCCACACAGGAAGTGATTAATTGAAACTAATGAGTGAAATCCAAAACGGTTTCCTTAAACAGCAGCAAACGAGCGCACCGTCCAGAGAAAACTGGACTCGCCAATGATGTTTGAACCTCTTCACCACCTCCACCCCCACCACACATTTAGTCTATGTTGCGTTCACGTCATATGGGAAGAAGCTGAAGAAGTGGATGACATCTCGTTGCTACAACTTGGAAGTGTTCACATGTTTAACTCGTTGGAAAGCCCACATCCAAAATAAAATTTGTATTAATATAATTAAAATCAGCCAGGACTGCCAACATCAATGGATTCGCTGCCATGTTTGCTGCCTGTGTTGACACAATTCATGACACCAAGTGGGAGATGTAGACGCCTACAAAACATTCCTACGTCCTACTTGTAATTACCATTAGGAGGCTGACGTGAATGGTTTTTCATAGTTTGCAGCTCGTATTTACGGTAAATCCAGCATAATGTGAACGTGGCATTACTGATTTCACCTTACAGGATTTCTGGGAAATTAAGTTCTTCAAACGTTCAAAAATTCAAACAGTTATCTCCTGCTGCCACTTGGGGCTGCCGAAGTAGAGTTTGTAACGGGCCCAAAAATCTAAGCCTGAACCGATCAGAACCCGCACTGGTCCAGGCCGAGCCCAATGCTCAATAGAATTGTTTTAACCCGAGACCGACCCAGCCCGTCAATTTTCCTAATTACCGTATTGGTCCGAATATAAGACGACCCTGAATATAAGACGAGCCCTTTTTTTCAAGACTCATTTTTGGAAAAATACTTTTTTGAAGAACAAATCTTGTTTGTATAAAGAAAATCATTTTATTTGAAAATAATGATAATAAAAACACAATGCATTTTCAATATCATAGTGAAAAAAACAACTGGCTAGATTACAATAAAACAGTAGTGCAATGAAACATTGGCCTAACTAGTGGTATGTTGGAGCTCTTTGGCTATTTCCAAGGCTTTCAGCTGAATGACAGCTCTGGTAATGGGCATACCGTCATTACGTTTTTCAGTCACACCCTCCTGTCAATCTCCTGGAAGCGGCCGCTTTGCGGACCGCGGCAAGCTTAAAATTTTTAAGGCTGTCTTTTTGGGCTCGCCATCTTCTAACATTACACTCTGTAACATCATATTTCTTGGCTGCTCGACAGTTGTTTGATGACTCTGCTTCGTTGATAACCATGATCTTAAAATTGGCATCGTAACTCCTCCTCTGCTGTTTGTTAACTTGCCCAACTTTTGAGCCACTTTGTTCGAGCTGGTCGCCGTGTCTCTCCATCTCTCCAGGCGCCTGTCGCTGTGTGTGTGTGTGTGTGTGTGTGTGTGGCACCTGTCTGCAGGCTGCGTGTGTGTGAGAGGGAGAGGGAGATACAGAGAGAAAGACGGGGAACACTAGTTTGGCGCGATCTGTTGTTGTGAATGTATAATGACATTTAAAAGTCTAGACCCCGAAAATAAGACGACGCCCCTTTTTCAGATTTTTTCCTAGGAAAAAAACCCTTTCTTATATTCGGCACAATACGGTAATGTCTGTCTGCGAGCGCAACTAAACCAACACTGAACTGATTCGCTAGAGGCCTGTAGGCCTACTCAACAACAGTAAACATGGAAGCAAAAGCAGCTGTTTTGAAAATAAAATACCTAAAGAAGTCATCATTTTACAAGTGCATTACAATTTAATAAACCATCATAGCCTATAACCCGTCCTATAGTTCTCTGTATGCAAGTGCGGCTCACCTTGATATTAAGGCTCCATCAGTCAGTCGATGCGAGTCTGACCAACTCGTCCAATACGTCCAAAAATGAAATAAATACTGTTGACTAACTCACACATTTCTCACTTTTTCTTTTAAGATATTTGATATATTCCTTAGCTATTAGGCTGCTTGTGACGTGACCGCCGCTAACCTCAATTGATACACATGTCTATGCTTGCCCATGCCTTGCTGGTGCCTGCGCTACTACTAAAAGAAAAAGGGAAAAAAAGCCACGCCCGACCTGGCCCGATTGAATAATTTGATAATCTGAGCCCGGACCGGATCGAACCCTCAGGCCCGGGTTGGGCCTGGTCGGGCCCGGGTTAAAAATTACAAACTCTGTGCCGAAGTGCCTAGTGCAGCTTTAAAAAGCAGTAATAAGGTTACAACACTGAGGAACATCTCACCTCCCCTCTCTGGCTGCAACCCTGTGGCTACACTTCGAACCAGGCCAGTCTCAAAAACAGAACAGTTTCACCTTACCCCACCCTGGGTGTGGACCTTACCCCCAGGACTGCCAATACTGATCATCATTAGAGTCATCAACATGGATTAAACTCACTGTGTTCCTCTATGCTTCCAACACAGTGAACCAGCTGTACATAAGAAGTAGAGTGTGTTAGTGAGTGTTGAGTGGATGAATACAAATAAACCATAATGAGGACCTAACTTGTGGAAGCATTATTCTTCATTTGTGAATTTGTAATGTTTTTTTTATTTTTTGAGCTGATGCTGGAGGGGAAGGAGAATAGCCAGGCATTGTAACTGGCTTTCTGGTCCATGCAGCTGTTGCTAGGGGGAGATGAAGGGTTAATTGAGATTTGGTGGATATACTGGATAGCGGTGAAGTAGGTTTTGGTGGCAGGCAGGGGCTGTTTGGTGAATGTTTCCTTGCATTTAGTTCATGCCAATGTAATCTTGCCAACCAGAACACTGTTTGCCTCTGTGTATGATTGTAAATAAAATGAAGAAAATGTAGGCTAAAACCTTGCATTGATCTGAATGAGAATAATTAGACACATTTACCCATGTGTCTATTTTGAAGATGAAAATGTAATATTAAATGAATTCTGGCACTGCTTGGTTTACTTATTTCCTGCTGTTTATCTCAAACTGGACCTCTGTAGAGAGTTCAGAACCTTTTGAATGTCATTTACTCAGTTTTATATAGATTTTATTCAACTGACTAGAAGATTGTGGCACTGATTGTTTCATTCAGAAGGCAACATTATTTTATCTTGATACTTAAATAGAAAATGTGCTAATAAGGAACCTTGTCTGAGTGTAGGTAAAAAAGAGACATGTGACTGCAGCTTAGTTCACCACAGCCTGAGGCTTGTAGCGACCAGGATAATAATAAAGTGTTCCTCCATACTATTTACGGTTTTCATATAGCAATTGTTTTTTATTAAACACTTAGTTTGAACTCACCTTGAGTTTTAAGCCATGCAGTTATCATGTCATAGGCCATGCCCACTTTGACCAATCACAACCAAATTCTGATATACGTTTTTGCCAACTTTTGTTATGATTGGACAAACATCGATGAGTTATGGCCAGTTTTGTGTTAGGCCATGCCCTTTGTCAAGTTAATTGGTTGATCGTGGCCATATTGTTTATCTGATGCACAATATTGGTGTATCAAGGTCCCCTTTTTATGTTGACCAAATTTGGTGTTGATAGGTCAAAAAATGAAAACGCCTTGGGAAAAAAAAAAATGTCTGAAAATGATAATAAACAAATCCAACATGGCGGACTTTGGGGGTTCTTCATGGAAATTTGGGTAACGCTTTCTTTTCTGGGTCTGCAGTTTCCTAATAATTTCCTAGAAAGGAGTTGAGATGTTAACTGTTCGTTTTCTGGAAAGAACCATGAAATTATGTAGTAGTTATATAGAAAATGGAAGAGGTCAGTTTGGTGGAGTTGATAAGAAACTTAATTTCTAAGAGTTTCCTGGAAAGAACTGCAAAATTGTAAACTATATATTGGAAAAATAGAGGCAGAGGTCAACTTGGTAAGTAATTATTCACATAAGGAAATTAGAGGACGTTATTTTTGGTATTTGTTGAATACAAATACTTATCTGTAATTTATAACCTTACAGGAAAACAGACATAACCTACTAAAAGGAAGGCGTACCCATGCCGAAACGTCAGCCAACCTCGGCAATGAAAGTCTTCGCTAAATTAGATGACTTTTTCATTTTTGCATATAGGACGTTTTCATTGGTATATTTTTGATGAGACATAAACTGTTGTTGCCTGTTCAGCTGACACGTTGACCATTGGGCAAAACACCCTGTACGCTGGAGTGTAACAAACATTCCGGCAGGCACCCTGGGTTAGCGTTGTCAGCTTTGTCAGCAATGACCCAATTGGAGTTGGTAAATTGGCCTGTTGGCTGTTCCCCTGAACTTTGAGTTGATGACTACAAAGATGGAGCACAGCTGCATATAGATGACCCGTCATCCTCATACACAAAACTTCACTGAAACATAGTACTGTTTATTCTCCAACTAATTTCTATCTACTTTCCACATAAAGTGACTTAGTACTGTACATTTACCAACTAATTTCTATCTATGTTCCATGCATTAGACCTGTAATTTAAAGTGACTGGCTACTGTTCTCGATATATATGCTCCCTTTGGGTCATGTCATTCGAAAACATGATGTTCTTTGCATAACAATGATAAAGTCTAGCTCACTTTAATGCCTGCCTCAGATATCAAATGCTGAATGTCCCAAACTTTTCTACAATTAAATGAGGATAAATCTGAGATCATCCTATTCGGCCCTCCAAATTCCAATAGCCTGCTTTATGACAAACTTGGCAGCCTATCAGATAATGTTAAGCAGGCTGCTAGAAATCTAGGGGTGTTATTTGATGCAGACCTCTGTTTCGATGGTCAAGTTAGAAGAAGGTTGTTCAGTCTTGTTTCTTCCAACTGAAGACAATTTCAGTTTCTTTGTTATCTTTTCATGACTTAAATAGAGTTGTACATGCTTTTATTTGTCCTGGCCTGGACTATTTTAATGCACTTTACTCTGGTATTAGGCAGGGCTCTCTAAACCAGCTCCAGTTGGCCCAAAATGCTGCTGCTAGGCTTATTAGTAGTTCCAAGAGATGTGGACATATCACCCGTGCTAGCCTCCCTGCCCAGTTAGTTTCAGAATTGATTTAAAAATATAATTATTAACATTCAAGGTCCTACATGGCCTGGCCCCTAGCTACATTATTGATGTTCTGACCCCTTATGTGCCTGGGAGCACCCTAAAATCTGCGGGTGGGGCCCTGCTGGTCGTTCCTAGGTCCCGGCTGGTGACTAACCGTGCGCTCAGACCAAAAGATTCATGAGCTACAAAAACATCCGGCAGTTATATGTTTTTCATTTGTGTCTGCCTCAGCTCTTCTGGTTGTAGTGAGACTATGTATTGGAATTGAGATCTTTGGAGCTAGGTCTTTGCACATATTTCTGTCATAAGTGTAATTCCCAGGGGGGGACGGGTCCGCTCAATGTTCAGAGAAAGCTAATTTGTCCCATTCAATATTGTGGCATTCACTGATGCAGTATAATTGATATGACTATGCGGGCAATGTGACTGCACATTCCCCTGCCAGTCTGCCTGCACTAGCTGTATTTCAGAGCCCACCTCCCAAATCTGGTAAACATTTTACTCTGTTTACCTGAAAAACTATGGTTTACATTCCAGTTTAAGAATGAGTTGTGTTAAGAACAGAGCATTGCTATTTAAGTATTAGGCAGATGAATACAGGTTAGGTAGATGAATACAAATAGTAAATTACAGTAGGTAGATGAAACCCTCTGTCTCAGATGACTGGAGATGACATGTAAACTACGCTAATTTACCACTAAATTGGAACGCAGTTTATAATGACTAAACAACTAAGTAAGTAGGTCCAAAATCCCTGCCTAAGATGTGGTACAGTTGCTATGTATTTCAATTTACTTTTATACTGTGTAATTAATATTGTGTACTGTGTAACTTTTAAGATTTAAGGCTCTGTAGGTATTTTAGTCAGAGGCGGATTTAGCTATGTTTCAACCGTTTCAAATTAAACGGGCCCCCGCGGACAGATTTGTTATTTATTTAGATTTTTTTTAGAAAACGGTGAAATTAAAATTGATACTAAAATGTTTGCAACGACGTGCACTTTTGAAGAAACAAAGAAAGCTGATAATGCTGTTATATCCCTACTTTGATCTATACATTCAGAGCAAGTTTAACTGGCCTGAAGGATAAGATGGAAATATATTTTCATGTTTTACTGAAAATGTTTGCTTTGAGCACTTGTTAAGTTTGGTTAAAAAATAAAACGCGAATTTAATTGTTGCCTTGTGTCGTTGATCTATTCTAGACATTTAAAACAGACAGATGCAGTATTTCAGCACCTTTCTAATTGGACAGCTCCAGTATGGGTGGCGTTGGACCCGTGCACAATGTGAGACAACAAACTGATAATATTTCGAGCATCGCAAACGACGTTAAGCTATGTTGAAAAAAAAAGGTTGCGATCAGTGAATCATGATTGGCTAAAATCGTACACTGTATTTGTGGCCTTAGCGCCATTGGATTTAGTATTACATTTTTACTTTTATTATTTATTTATTATTATTATTGTACTGTTTTGCATGTTTGCGAGCTGCGCAGATCCTGTTGAAATCGAGAGCCATTAAATACGTTTCAAAAGACTGCTTCCAGCAAGTCCACAGCACTGGCAGTTCACCCGGCAAAGCAAAGCGAAAATTCAGCCATCCTAGTCGACAAATGTATTGTTTTGCAATAAACAACACGTGGTGAGTTTGTTTAATTTGTTTATCTCTGTAACTATGCGTGACATACAAACCAGAGAGTCTCATGTACAAACTGCTTAGTCGCAGTCATCAGAACATAACGTTAGGTTACTATGTAACCATGGTTCTCTGAGTGAGAGACTATCTCTCCACCCAGATACATATTCCATATGTACAGGATATGACACCACTTCAGTGGTGTGATGTGGATACCATGTAAGACTATTTTAGCTTGCTAATCAACTCACAGTCATGTGCAGAGGGGTATATATAGCACTAGA
>OMLI01039410.1:2980-13381 GCA_900302605.1 Rondeletia loricata
GGAGTGAGTGAGTGAGTGAGTGAGTGAGTGAGTGAGTGAGTGAGTGAGTGAGTGAGTGAGTGAGTGATCAAATGTAAATGAACTTGACCTGAATCTTTTAATCCTTTTCCTTTTAATCTGTCTCTTCAATGTCCCCTCACCTTCTCACCCCCGGTCCCACTCACCCGTTCTCTACTTCTTCCACAAAACTTTTCACCGCCCTCCTTTCCTCCCTCCCCCCCCCCCCTTCTCCCCCTCTCTCTCTCTCTCCCTACATGTCCCTCTCTCCCTCTTTCCATCCCCGCCTCCCACTCTCTCTCTGCCCTCCACATACCAGTGTGTGGCGGTCCCGCAGTGTGTAGTGTCAATATTAGACTTGGCAGGGTGTAGCCTCCCTCATCCCCCGTACGGCTAATACAGCATGTCAACAAAACCTCTCATCTCTTCTCCCCTCAGAAACGGCAAAACAGCTAAGCTATAAACTTCTAGTGAAAAGGTAGGCCTACGATTTCAGATAAACCTTGCTCAACCAGGCGTTTCTTACTGTAAACTATGGGTCATGAACCTGTTTCTGATAGGACAGGAGTAATCAGACACACATGGTTAGACATTGGCCTCACTTACCAGTAACTGGCTACAGGGACTGAAAGGGTCAGCCTGCTTTATGGTGGTGTATTTGTACTGACTTGAATGCTGTGGATGACTGGTTTCATGGACGACTACTAGACTGATATTTATTTCTTAAATGACATTTCTTTTTGCAAAAAGCTTGTAGATTAGGACTTAGATCTTATCTTATTAGGGCTTAGATCTTTAGACCTATTTTAGGTCATCAAAACCAACTGTTACTGTAAGCTGCAAGTTAATGACCAAGTGAGACAACTATGTTTGAGGCAATCTGCAGTAGCAGCTCTGTCTAAGAGAAATGGCTGCACTGATGGAGCTTGGTCACAATGGACCCAAGTGCAAGAGTTTTGATGGGGCCCTCTCCCTACATTGGATTGTGGGTAATGTTGATTCTGAAGGGGGACTCATGCGGGCCCCTCAGTATCATGACCTCGGTGTGGCTGTACTGCCTGCAGCCCTGTTTCTCAGCCCCTGAATGTCCACATTGCTCTGTGCTGCTGAGAGTTTGTCATGCAGGACGGGCTGCCTGAATGCCTGAGCTGAACTCACAGATAAAACATTAATTACGAATACTTGTAAATCATTTTAATACAAATTACCGCTGCCAAAAAGGACATAATCACTCTCTTCTTTAGTAACTGTATAGGACAGATACAACCAACACAAGAGGTGCATGAACTACACACCAGAAAAAAGCAACATATCCCAGTGATATACATGACAGAGAAGGTTTAGGTTTAGTTCTTGATATGAGGAACTAAATGGATAAGAAGGCCATTACTTATTTTGGCTTGAAGTTGCAATATTAATTAGTGAACTATTTCCAATTCATATTATAGTCATATCAGATTTAGCTTACTAATCAATATCCTAATATTTGTCAGCTCCACAATGCACATTGTACCTTTTGTGTGTGACATTGTGTTGTGTGATGGTGTATAGTATATACTGTAAATGAGTAGTAATATTTGTATTTCCCACCTCTTTCTCCTGCGGCTGTAATTAACATTAAAGCCATCAGCCATTGTGGGTTGATCAAATGTGACAGCCAATCAGAATGAAGAATGACAGCTGTACGCTACAGCTGATAAACTAGCTCACCCAAGAAAGAGTTTTATCCATAGAGACATGGAAAAGAGGTTTGCCCTTTATTACAGTGAGAAATACACACACAATAACATGCATACATAGATGCACAGTCAACCACACACACATAGTGGTTTAATGTATACACACACACACACACACACACACACACACACACACACACACACACACACACACACACACACACACACACACACACACACACACACACACACATAAATAATGGATACATGGATGCACATATTAGTGCAAATGAAATTGCAAGCTTGCAAATACACACACATGTACACTATAAACACACACACTGCCTTAAGATACAGCTATCTATTGAATGTAACTTTTTGTACAGTAGTTACTCATAATAGAAAGGTCATGAGGGTTGGGAGGTGAGTAATAATGTTTACCAACACAGTAAAAGACAAATAATGCCCTGAAGTCTCTTTAATAAAAGGTCCATACACTGCTTGTGCACTGCCCTCGGCATAAACACATCATGCCATCTATCCTTGGCTTTCAAATGATGTCACAGCTCCCATTAGCAACCATTCTACCTCCCACCAAATACTAATTTTGTTTTATTCCTTTGTTGTACTCCAAAACAGCAAGAGTGAAAACAACCAATCCTCTCTGCCTGGTCAATCCAGGTGTAAATTGATCAATGATATTTGACACCCACCAATGACAAAACACATCCATAAATGCTGCTCTAAGCATGAGCATATGATGTCATGCTCTACATTGAGCCTGTCATTGCAGATGTGAATTGGTCAGTGAATTGGATTTGACATCCACCCACCATCCTCCATCTTCAAGTACCTAAAATATTTAGTCTATAAATGGAAACCTCTGTCTTGTAATCATTGGACAGTGCATACTGCCCCTGGCATAAACATGATTGCACGCTATACATTCTGCCCTGTCAGTGCAGATATACAGTCCCTTCAGAAAGTATTCAACCCCCCTTGACTTTTTCCGCATTTTGTGGTGTTGCAGCCTGAATACAAAATTGATTAAATGTATATTTTTTTGTAAAATACCCCATGATAACAACCTGAAAACATGTTTTTAGAAACTGTTGCAAATTTATTGAAAATGAAATATAGGACCTCATTTAAATAAGTATTCAACTCCCTGAGTCAATACTTGTAGAAGCATCTTTAGCAACGATTACAGCTTTGAGTCTTCTTGGATACATCTGGATCAGCTTGGCACATCTGGATATGGGGATTTTCTCCCATTGTTCATTGCAGATTTACTCAAGCCTGGTGAAGATGGATGGGGAGTGTCTGCACAGCTATCTTCAAGTCATTCCACACATTCTCAGTGGGATTTAAGTCTGGTCAATGGCTGTGTCACTCAAGGACTTCCACATTCTTGTTCTGAAGTCATTCCAGTGTTGATTTGTTGTATGCTTAGGATCATTGTTGCAATATAAATTGCTGTGCCAGTCTAAGTTATTTGGCCCTCTACAACAGCTTCTCCTCAAGAATGTGCCTGTATCTGGTTCCATTTATTGTTCCCTCTATGCTTACAAGCAGACCTGGGTCAAATAGTATTTGTAAATACTTTTTCTTTTTGTAGTGTTTGCTTTGCTCTGCTTAAAAGGCCAAATGGGTGGAGTTTGTCACATGTATTGATATTTAGCACCAGGCCAAATTAATCCAGTCAGAGAATGTTGTCTGAAAGCTACCAAAATACTGTTCTGTGGATGATAACTTGCCTACCCAAAAAAAAGAATTGTACTAAAAGGCAAACCCCACCCACCTGGTACTTCACGTTGACTAAAATAAACTTTGAGAAGTATTTCAAATAATTATTTGCACAAGTCTCCCAGTCCCTGCCACTGAAAAGCACCCCAACTGCATGATGCTGCCACCACCATGCTTCATGGTAGGAATGGTGTTAGATGGGTAATGAGCTGTGCCTGGTTTCTGACAGAGGTAGAGGAGTTCACTTTTCCTTTCATCAGACTACAGAATCTTTTGCCTCATGCTCTCAGAGTCTTTTACGTGCCAGAACAAAGACAGAACAGGGAGGTATGAGCGGGATCTCAGCCAGGATATCCTATATCCTAGGCCATATGTGAAGTTTCATAGTGTGGGATAACTTGTGTTTAAAAAGCCATCTGGTATTCTGTGAAACTACTCTAATGTAGCCAACAACTCTGCATCAAATGAGGAGGTTGGTTTTGTTCTGAGTGGAGCACCTTCATTTTCAGTAGAGTAATCAGAAGTATACTGTATGTTTATCTCATTTGGGTATGTAATTTCCCCTGATAGGTGGAATAAACACTGCATGCATTCTCATTATCTGCCAACCAATTAGATATAAAGCTGAAGCTTTGAGCATGAGTATGAGTATGATTGTGCAACAAAAGACTAATAAAATTCTTCCTTGGCAGACATTGTGGTAATGGAGGTTCAGCTTTTTATCAGGTTATCATTAATTGTTTAATTACACTCACTTGTTCTGAGAATTGCCAAACTTTCCAAAGGGGTCCCCGGCACGGCCACCATCACCAATGAAGATGTATAGATAACCATCATGGCCAAAGAGAAGCTGTCCTCCGTTATGATTGGATGCTGGCTGAACCACCTCCAGGATGGTTCTAAACCGAGAGAGATATGGGGATAGAGGTGGATGAATATACACACCACCCACACATGCACGTGCATGTGCACACAGACATATGTGCTACACACACGCATGCATGCCTTATGGTGCATGATACATGAAAACACACTGAGACATACATGAATACATTGCAAGCACACTTGAGTATACACACACACAAGCATACAGGCTACTGTACATGTATACAGTCCACACACATGCATGCAGATACACAGTCTCCTTCTCTCTGTCTGTCTCCATTTCTGTGTCTCTGTCTCTAAACTTCCCCCCTCACCTCTCAGAGGAGTGGTCTAGTTGGTTATCGTCGTGGGTTGACAGTGTGAACTCGCTGATGCGTATCCTCTCCTCCTTCTTGATAGATACAGAGTAGTAGACGTAGGCTTTTCTCACCATGGTAAACCTATGTACAGGAAGAAAGCTGGTTACAAATGTAAACGTCTAAGCCATATTTCACACTGGTACACAGGCACAGGCTTCTCTGGTAAAGACACAAGTGACTCTCTTCTTAACCCTAAAAAGATAACAAGTATTGTTATTAAAGAAGTATGAACCTTGGATGTAAGGCTATGCAGAGAAACCCCCTCTCGTCCCCAGCCCACGGCGAGGTGAGGACAGCCCGGGTGAGGTTGAGGAAGGGACGGTCCACCCTGGAGCCATTGGCCAGGTACACCCACACATAGCCCAGCTGCTCCGCCACAAAGAACCGGTGAGTCCCGTCATCTGCGTGGATCATGGCCACGGGGTTACGGAGCCCGTTGGCCACCTCTTGCAAGCACAACTCCAGGCAGCCCTCGGGATCCTCACGCACCAAGCCTAGGTTAGCATTTAGCTCTGGGGATGGAAGAGGGGATGCACAGGGAGAGGAGAGAGGAAGCAGGGTTCGAGTCTGATGATGACCTTGATGACGAGAATGACAGTTGGCTTTGATGCCCCTGCGCCAGATCCGGATATTCACCCAAGCATTCTTATTCTGTTTATTCTATACAAATAAACTTGACTTGTGTGTGTTTGGGTGTGTGTGTGTGTGCTGGTGAACACATACATCTGTCCGAGCGTGTATACACCATACCTGCATTTGTCAGTACATTAGGATAGCAGTACTGTTTGTCCTTCAGCTCCAGAAAGTCACAGAACCTTCGGCGATCCTCTTCTATCCCGGCGGTCAGGTTGGTAAACCGGGCGAAGTCGTCAAGTCCTGTCCTCTCCAAGTCCTCCAGGATGAGGCTAAGAGTGTAGCGACACTGGTGCCAGTAGTCAGCGCAGTAGTCAAAGCACAGGCCGGGCAGCACTCGCATAGGTGTGTTGGCATCCTCAGCATCGAATAGGTGGGCAGCGTATGGAGAACACTCCTGATAGGGGAAAGGAACATTTGATTTGACACCTAGAGTATTGGAAATCCTATTGAGATGAATGTTTTATTTCACAAGGAAGGCCTGTACACAAAAGGCAAATACAGAATAGATGTTAAAACTGGACAATACCAAAATATATTTCATTAAACTTATATAATTCTAAATAAATGTTTCTGCTCCGTTCCTTGTAGATCCTCATCAGGGGTGGAGAAAAACTAGGTATTTTTACTGGAGTCCTTTTCTTACAGTTAGAGATGCTGTACTTGACTGGGTATTGGATTTTAAGGGACTTTATACTTTTACAGCATTACCTTTCAAAGCAATAACCTTCTTTTAATTCCACTATGTTTATCACAGAATTAAAGTAAAGGATGTGTGTAGTCATTCCACCACAGCTCCTCGAACCTCACCATGGCTGGCCAGGCCCAGGCTATATACAGCCTGTGTTTGAGTGCAGCTTGGTATAAATGGATCTCAGGAAGGTCCAGTCAGTTATTAAGTCACAACCACATTGTCCACACCCAGCATGGTGAGCTACCAGCATGAGGAGGCACGACACCCAAACCATCATGACGTCGACTGGTTCTCATTCAGTCACTAGTCATCACCAGGGAGCAGAGCCAACAGCAGATATTGCATAAAATCACTTATTTAGCGCTAAAACATTTTTGCAGTACACCAAAGTGCATTGCCGGTCAGCTGAGAAGTCCAGTGTGAGCCTCTTGCTAGATGTAATTAACCAAGTGAATACATTTTGTAAAATGCTTACTGGTGTTGGTGGAGCGCAGCAGCCTTTGGTGCTAAGTTGTCATAATAACTCCCAGCCTTTAGGAATGATGTCATGACGAGTCAGTGTCTGAAGCCCAGTGAGAGCAATAATGATGGGAAATGTCTGACTTTAGTCTACTGCAGGCTGTAGAACATCATATATTTCATTCAAGCCTTGCATTTCTGAATGGGTACACGCTTTTCCAAAGGCCCTTTTTGGCACATTTAGCCAAAGCAGTAACTTATGTATGTTGGCTTTCATTTCACAATGACAGATAAAAACACAATATATAGCAAGGAACTGTCTGCCCCTGTAACATGAAGCCTGGACCCCCCTGTGGCCCCCCTAACGGAGGGGTGAAATATATAGATCGTTCTATCAATGTGGTGTATAGTCACATTGTATAGTCAACCTCTTTTAGGTGACGGGCTTGACGTGATTTTGAGCGCTAGGGGCATTCTGTTCTTTATCACTGTGTGGAGCTGAAATGAGTTGTGTGGAAGATCAACTTCAGTTTAACATCACCTTTAAACTGTTAGAGTCACATGTTGCTTAGAACATCACCTTTAACCTGGTGTATTAGCCAACTCACATGATCATTTTCCTCCACTTACCTTGACATTGTTTGCACATCTTTAAGTTAGTGCTGAATCAGCCTGTGTAAGCCCCTGACCCTTCTGACTACTGGACATGTTTGCTCAGTTGAACTCTAGTTGCCCCTCGGGCCCCATGACGTGATTGCACTTCATTAATACATTTTTGTTCTAGTCTGTAGTGAGCACCATATTGATACAAGTGTTATCTCTTCAAGGCCAAGCAGCTGAACTTGTTTCACTGTATAAAAGCTGCTTCACCTCACCATTCGGTGTGCAGCTTACCTTGTTAGACTTGCTCTGACTTTGTATTCTGACCCATACATGTATGCAATAAAGAAGCTATGCTCTTGGACACTCCAAAACTGAGCTGAGCCTTTATTCCCTCAACAGTTGTTTCTAGTTAACAAGCGCTCTATTAACAAAAAGGTGAGCTAATGGTTTCAAAATGACTACACAAACTTACAACACTTTTCAGAACAAATGTTAATGTCACTCATTTTACGGTTATGTAATTTCACAATATAGAATCTGATAACTTTCTTTGTCGTTTTTGCTTAGTTAGTCAGCCCTGTGAGATGAAGTTAAAAGCAACAACCTAAATTTAAAGATAATAAAGAAGACGGAGGTCCGAGGAGAGAGAAAGATCCGGAGAGACAGACCAGGAAGGGGAGCGGGAAACTGAGACAGATAAAGAAACAGACCATGACCTAGAGGTAGAGAGGCACAGAGAGAGACAGGAGCCATGTGCGCCCACCAGCACTGGACCACCAGGTTCGTCAGTTTACACAGATGCCAGTAGATAAGTGCATGTAGTCAGTTCAACAGATTTTTGTTGAAACATATAAATCTATTTTCACCATGAATCCACATCTCATTCAGTATAATATGTATACATAAAATGACATTTGCACATGTGCACACAAGAATCTGTACATCAGTTGCACACGCATTTTTATGTACACTTACACAGGCACACTGACAGACACAGGCACAAAGTGTGCATGCTTGTACCTGGGTTTTACTGCGTATGAATCATTCCCTCCTTTATTCGTCTGTGTGTCAAGCTAGAAGAGCCCCATTAACTATGACAGATTACTTGTTACTGACATAAAAGAGACAAAGAGTCTCTCTGTGTTATGTGTCAGAATGTGAATGAGTAATTAGGTGTTGGTGCATGCATTTGTGTGTGTGTTGGTTCACTCATTCATTCATTTGTTTGTCTATGTGCCTCAAATTTTCTCATGCATGTTTGTGTGTGTGTGTGTGTGTCTGTGTGTCTGTGTGTGTATTTGTCTCTCCATAGACAATACCTTAAATAATAATTTGTCACATCATTGAAGTGTGTGTGTGTGTGTGTGTGTGTATGTGTGTGTGTGTGTGTGTGTGTGTGTGTGTGTGTGTGTGTGTGTTAATCATTCATTCAGTGGTTTGTGTGTGTCTACGTTCACAGTGTTGGTTAACTTAGGTCACCTTAAAAATAAGATTTTAAATCTCACGTTGATTTAATGTAATTGTTTTTGAGGAATGCTTTTTTTCGGTGTATATTTCTTATTCTTCTTATTCATTTCTTTTAGTGTTTTTTGATGTGGCATTGTTTTATCGAATCAGTAGAGCATTTATCTTTTTTAGCTTTGTTTGATTTGTCCTTCAGTAACTTCGGCTCCATTGAAAACGAGGTTATGCCTCAACGGGCCCCGAGATTAAATAAAGATGAAATAATACTAATAATAAATAAATTAAATAAATAAATATTAGAAGAGCCCTGCCAACTCTAACAGAGATTCTTTGTTACAGGACATGAAAGCACGTCGTTGGGCAGAGATCAGAGCCTGCCTGGGAAACAGCTTAGCTCTACAGGGCAAAACAAAAGCTGTGTTCAGTCCGAGCTGGATGGAACTGGAGACGACAGCAGTTTTTTGGAACAGACTGTGATGTGGAGCGGATGGTAGCTTGACTGATTCAATGATAGGACTTCCTATATTTTGAATTTCTTCTCTGCCGTAGGATACTGTAGTTTGAGGAAGAGTCATGCAGATGTTTTGGAGGAAAATGAATGCTTTTATGGTGATATTCTAACTTTTTGCCTTTATGGGAATCAACTTTGGTTTCAACCACATACTGTACTGTTTATGTCACAATAACCTCATAGCATGATGCTGTTCGTGATGTGATTTCCAGGTCCAAAGCCAGCTAAATGTGCTTTTTTGGAAGAGATCAAAAATACTATTATTACATTTGAAAATATATCACATCTGGCAAATCATCTTTGTGGCAGAAAGAAGCTAAAACTATCTCATAGGTTTTGTTTTGGGGGAAAATGTGAGACATGTAATAGATAATGGTATAGAGTATCTTAAGCCATGTATAGCCTAGACAACACTGGTTTCTTAGGCTCTCCTGTTTGACCCTTGGAAATTGGAAGACCAGTCATTGTTCTGAGATGGTCTCATTTCGACTCCTACTATCACTGGGCAGGATAAATGCATGTAACTGCTGACAGCTGTTCTCTAACAATGCAGCCACTTCAAACCACTATAATTTTGTGTTTACACTAAATGGTTCAGAATAGACTGGGATTCAACTCTGTGTGGGAAAGAAAAGACGTTTTCGGGTCTATCTGGCTATCATCTCTCGTTTGTCTCTCTCTCTCTCTCTCTCTCTCTCTGTGCTCTCTCTCATCTTTGTCATTGTTAGGTTTATATGGTCATGTATTCTGTATGGTTATGGACCCAGATCAGAAGAAAAGACTTGGCTAACATAAACCTTTCTGTCTAGAGGAGAGGCTTTAAAACTTTTTTAACCCACTATCAAATTTCTGTATATTTAGTGTCACCCTGACCCAATAGAAACATGGCTTGCAACAAATGTTGGCTCCTGAACCAGTTTAAGCAACACTGGTCTGATTTGTTAAACTATGGGTGAAGTGCTCACTTTATGTGACCTCCCAGTGGTCAGGAGTGTTTTATTGTAATTGAGCCTGGCTGCTAGAACAAGAGAATACATTTATCTTAACCAGTGCTGAAAAAGCCATGAACCTAGCATGATTAGCCTCAAGATGTTGCTGTCATTTATTTGTATTTACTTGTATCTTGATTCTGAGCATGGACAGTGTAAACCCCAGAAAGAAATCTTGACAATATTCTGAGACTCACTAAATTCATTTTGAGGACAACATTTTTTGACCAACTGCTTTCAAGATTTCCTCCAAGGTTTTACATTGTCTGCTTTCGGACTCAAGGTGTAAGTTAATGTAAATCATTGACAGCAACATCTTGATGCCATGCAGGCCCAAGGTTGTTTTCTTTTCAATAATCTCATAGGCAAGTATAACTTGATT